>JAXCLR010000073.1:2470873-2481988 GCA_035584095.1 Annona squamosa
CCCATCCATGTAAAAAAAAAAGGATAAATTTCATATTGACGGCAATTAACGATGTGGGGGTAATACGTAATTTCGGTGAAACTATGTGGGGGTAATTGCAATTTATGAAACTATGTGAATATATCTGCAATATCGATAAAATTATATGGGTATATATGAAATTTATCCCCAAGAAAATTCCAAGAAGATTTACGGGGGTCCATTTCTTTCAGCGGCCGGAAGGAGTCCACGGAGAATGTTCCGAGAAAACTGCAATTAACCACTGTTAAGGTCGACTGGATGCAGAGAATTCGCTGCAGCATAAGATGAGGCTATGGCCATCCGAGCCCTTCTAAGTCATCCAAGAAGATTTGTGGGGTCCATTTCTTTCAATACTCTACCGGAATGAATAGGAAAGTGAGGTCTTCGCTCGTGTAAGATTTCCCGCTTCATTTTCTTACACGTGAGACCTGACAACTAATTTGTTTGCCATTAAAATACTTCGCACGACGCTGACTGATTTCGCTATCCGTTAAATACGGGGAACAATTGGATTAAAATCATGTGATATACTCGTAATTCGCATATTTTATTTAATTAAGACAAATGATTATTCGAATAAAAATATAAAGTACGTAATTACGCAAAATTCAATGTTTTAAAATTTTATTTGTTGGGATCTAATTAGATGTACATGCATGTTCTGTTAATTAATTGGGTAAAACTAAAAGTACATTTAATAACCATCTATTATTGTTATTAATATGCATATGTGTTCTGGTTTTTTATTTCTGAAATCCGTGACTACGCGCGAGACTAGGCGCCCGTATTTCGGGTAGCTGAAACTTGCTACGGAAGAAACACCGCCGCTTCCTATAAATACTCGACTCGCCTGCTCCGTAATCTGTATTCAAACGGTTCTCTTTTCCCTCTCTTCCCCTCTTCCCCTCTTCCAAAACTCTCTTCAAACGCCCGCGATTTTTGCCCTAAGCACAGCCATGGCTACACGTGCATCCATTCCCAGGATGCGCATGAAAGCATTCCCTTCTTCATCTTCATCCTCTAGTAGCAGCGTGGAAGAAGTTGCCATGGAGTACGAGCTTCGGCTACGCAGGAAGTACTTGCGGTTTGAACAGGCCGGAGGTGGAGGAAGACAGCGGAGGGTTGTGGAAAGGACTGCTCCGGAGGTGGAGGTGAAGATCTTTCGCCCCTCATCTCCCAGCGTCTTCGAACACCTCTGGCCTTTCTATCCCTTCAAACTCTTCGCTTCCTTTGGGATTACCGAAGACGAAATCTCCATGACTTCGGTATTGCGGGAAGAAATCTTCTGTTTCGTTTGCAATGCAGTCCACCAAGCGAAGCTCTCTGGAAACGATCGCCTCAAGATCCAATTCACCGCCATCTTTTATCATGAGCCCCCTTTGCAATTGGCACCTCCTCTGGAATCAGAACATGATGATCCGGATCTGCAACATGCTCTCAGAGAGTCTTGGGAATTAGAAGAAAGAGAGAGAAATACGAGTAGGCGGCGGCGGAGGTCATCGGATGACGAGGAATCGATTATGAGGAAACTGAAAAAGGTGAAATATGAATCATCCTCATCCGATTCGAGGTATTGCTTCTCCGACTGCCGGATTTGCCTAGAGGAATTCTTAGGAGAGGAGGAGCTCTCCCTCATGCCCTGCGGCCACGCATTCCATTCCCCCTGCATTCTCCGCTGGCTTACCACCGCTGACTCATGCCCGACTTGCCGCTTTCATCTCTGCTGATACTAGTTCAGCACTCCCCCAAGATTTCATCTATTTCTTGGTTCAACGTCAACATTTGTAACTAATATACCTGATGATGGATATTGTATGGACATTTATGCAATTTGAAATGAAAGATCTGTTTGAGAAATTCTTGTAATATGGCAACCGCGAAATGTGTCGAATGCCCATTGATAAGTTGTCTTTAGCTGCATCTAAGATGAGACAGATGAATACCACGAGCTGCCATTTATTGGCTAGCTGACCCTACATGGAATGTCCATGTGGGGAGATGAAAAAAAACTTGATATGGTCACTCCTGCGAATGATACAAGAGATATGCCGCCTACTTGTTCGTACAAATCTCATTTTCTCCTGCAAATGCAAATTTTTGGTAGGAGACATGAGGGATGAGATCATTCAGTATGCTCCCAAAGTTGAACGCTTTCAGGGACATCCTGAGAGATTAGCCATCAGGAACTGTACGCAGGTAAAGCTGTTTGCATCAGTAGCAATGCTAGGAAGCCTCAGGTTTGGTTTATCACCATGTGCTGCAACAGATGTGCTCTAACCGGACTGGTAAACACTGACTACTCTCACTTCTCTGTGAACTTTGAATTTCATCCAAGACAGGTTCGATAGCACACTGCTGATACACAACTGAAAGCCTGACCAGACTTGGGCAAAATCTCAAGAACGTGACTTGCTAGTTGGGTCATTCCAACTGAAACACCCCATCATTAGGATGATTTTCAAAGGAGATAATGCCATGAAAACTATCAGCTAGCATTCCATTTGAAAAGTACAAAAATTTTGAGTAAATGAGAACGTTCGTTGAAGTAATATAAAACAGAACATATATCAGATGGCTTTCCCGATGTGTCCCACTGAAATAAGCTTCCATTATGTGGAATGGGTCATAGAAGTTATTGGTCTCGGTGGCAAATCCAAGAGATAAAAGTCCAAAACAAGGGCTGATGCTTATAATAGAAGCAGATAAAATGACTCCCTGGGGAATTTGATGAACATGGGATGCAGAATTAAGCTGGCAACTGTCCATATTGGAAAGAAGTTGGATTTCTGTCTTCAGATGAGGAACGCTGACAAAAGAGCAAACACTGTTTAGCCAATTAGAAAAAAGTAGAGGCAAGGAACGATTTAATTTTTGGCAGGAATCAAACAAAAAATGGCTTATATCATGCATGAGGCTTCCAGCTTTAACAACTGAAAATAACGGTTCAGGGTCATACCCTTATTGGCAAGACCCACGAACAAGAATGGACAATGCTAAAAAATTTCCTGAAGGAAGTCACTATCCAATATGAAACTTTTCATGTTGATTACGAAATACTGTGGTCATTCTTCATTCCCTTTTGAAGAGAGTCATCTATCTGGGGGATTATAGCAAAAGGTTAAGGGTTCTCTCAATCTTTTTCGCATGGACTCCAGGAAACTTACAGTTCTGGTTTCCATAATTCATACAACCAAATTACTTTTTTATAAAAGAGTACGGATATGTCAAAATGAGTGTAGATCAATTCCTTACCTGATTGGAAAATCGACGAATGCAAAAGAACTCACAATCCTCTGGTTCTCAAATTTGAAATGAGAGTCTTATCTGATATGCAAATTCGCTAATGCTCAATAACTTGTCTTCTTCCCAATTCAATGGACAGATTTGTACTATAGTTATGGTTGATCATTTCTAAATACCCAACAATGTTGTTCCTACCAAATCGCTATTGTATCACTCAGGGATCATGTCCGTATCTTTCTACCATCCTCCAACATATTTATATTAAGGCAGTGCTTAAATAGTGTCAGCAACGTCAAATTATTTCAGGAATATGATTTCATGCACTCAGGTGCATTTAGCTTTGGTACACCTGGGTGCAAATATCAATTTTCTTATATTTTTGTTTAAAATTTTTTACACAAATGTTAATTTAAGTGTATTTAACATGTGTATCAATTTTTTATCATTTTTGGAGATTTTTAGATTTTTTTTTTGAGTTTTAAAAACTAGTGGCATTTTTAATACTTTTAAATAACTAAAATGCCACTAATTTTTAAAAAATCAAAAGAAATATATAAAAATTTTCAAGAATGGTAAAAATTTATGTGCATATTAAATACACTTAGATTAACAATATTGTAAAAACAATTTTCAAAAAAATAATAATAAATAGGTTAAATACACCTTGGTTCATTGAAGCTAAGTGCACCTGGGTCCATGAATTCATGTACCAAGTATTTCGATGTGGTTGACCCATCTTGGCCTACTTTGATAGTTAAATCAACATGAAATCATATTAATTGCTATTAAAGTTTTGGATTGGCCACACCAGCGTAAAAAATTGTAATTATGTGTAAATTATGAAAAACAATTAGTCCGTCCAAATGTGTATTAGTCTGTTATAATACTTTAGATGATCATTCATTTATAAAGGAAAGATGTTTTAGAGGGATTAGATGTTTTAATATATATAATACTATAAGGCCATTTATTGAGTTTCGCTCCAGAAGCAAAAGGAGTAGAGCCATGGTCTGAGAATTTCTGCGAACATCGAATTCCAATTCGTAATTACCTGAGTTAACTTATATAAAGACTAGTTAGCCTTCCATATATAGGGAGCAAAGACCGAATCGTGCAATTTGTGACTCTGCACAATTTACAACAGAAAAATGGATGAATCCTAATTTTTAAAATTGGACTGAGGGTTCTTTGGTAATGAAGAAGGAATTCAAAAGGTGAGAGAATAATATAGTGCCATAACGTTAATGATTATAATAAAAATAGTTAAGATAGTTGTATAAAAAAAAAAACGTAAAAACGATTAAAATATGGAGATAATTAAAAAGAAAAATGGGCTTTTTGATGAGGACTGAGCCTAAAACCCACGAAAGAATCCCAATTCAATGAGCGCTGGGAGTTCAGTGCACCCAGGGCAACGAACCACTTACGTGTGTGTATATATATAGAGAGAGAGACCTGATCTATGCAGTCGAACTGCACCACAATGCATGGACTGCACGGTGCAGTCGCATGCACTGGATTATTTCCCATATATGAGACCTGATCCTGTGCAGTCTGCACCATAATTAAGGTGCAGTCCGCTGTAAAATGGACCCCACACATATTAAATTGTAATGAAACTTTATACACTCATTTATCCATATATAAATCATACTTTAGACGGTTTAAATGTTGAAAAAAACACTTTAAACTTGATATTTACATTAAACTATTTTATTACGTTGATTTTGCACCATTTAAGATGGGGATTGCACGCATGTTGGATTTGGATAAAAATTGGTATGCTAATAAAGTGAACAATTCTAAATACAATGGGTGTGGTGGATTTTCCATTTATGATCAGGTGGGGCCCACAATGCATGGACTGCACGGTGCAATCGTATGCACGGGATTATTTCCCCCATATATATATATATTAAATAAATTTATCCTTCTAAATATATTTAACATAAAAATTAAGTTTTATCATATCCCATATTTTAAAATTCGTTATAAATATATATTTTTAAAAATAATAGAACGTAATTAATTTATAGATTAAATACACCTATATAATAATTTTATTAAAAAATAAAGAAAATGGCCCATTGCACGGGGTGAATTAAAGTCGTGCACCCAGGGTCCATTAAGAAATGTATACAGTTAAATACATATGCACTAGATAACTTCTTTAAAATGATGTAAATCGAGTAAATGTGACACCAGATAAAATTGGTAGAAAAATTATGCTTTTATGCGTTATCAGCATGTCAACTAACAAAGCCAAACTTGGCCTTCTTTGGCTTAAAAAATAAATAAAATAAGTTAGTAGATTATGTTCCAATCATCCTTCCTATCAAGCCCAAAATCTGTTTTGTTCAAATAATTGTTTTCTTTTTAAAAATGAAATAAATATTCCGCTCCCAATAAAAGACCGAGGCTTGTGCTTGTCGTTGAACGCGCCTCACCAGCAATGGAATAGCAGTTTTGGTTCTCATCCGATTCCGACCATAACCGATGCCTACCAGAATCCAACATTCTCGCATGTACCCCCTTCTCTTCCTTTCTTCCTACCCCTCCTTTCCCTTCATGATCATTTTTTCCTCCGCTTCCTCCCTTTCTCTTGTATATTTTCATACTTACCAGTCTCTCCGCTTTAGCATTAAAATTCTACTGCCTCAGAGCCGTCAGATTTCAAGGTAAGTTTCACTTCTTTGGCCCACCATGCATAGGAGGACAAACCGTGTCGCGTTATATATGGGGTGTCTCCTTTCTGGAGAGAGAGAGAGAGAGAGCAATTACAATGGATTGTAACAAATCAATTCAAGAATTTGCTGTGGGTAATGGGATTTTTTTTTTTTTTTTTTAATCATTGAAACATGATGGCAGACACAGACCTGACTCCAAACATAACCTCTCATTGAATTGAAATGTGGCTTGAAATTTAGCATTACTGTGGGTCCCAAAAATTTTTGGACCAGTCTTATGTAGCTAATTGGAGGCTTTTGACTTTGTTTAGGGGCCATGCAATGGCCCTAAAATTCCAGGTTCCCCATCATTTTCCCACCTAGAGAAATGGGTAAGCACCCAATTTTTGTTTACTGTTACAATTCAGGTCAAACCAGATGGCTGAATACATGCGATGTTTGCAGGTGCAGTTAGCATGAACAGACAATGCGATAGAGGCTCAACAGACACAGAGATTCGTCGATTCAAGAATCGAGTGAGACAGCAGCGCTACAGAGCCCGCAAACGAGAAGAAAAATTCAAGGGGATTGTCGATGCCAACCGAGCAGATCGCACCAGTCCCCTCCAACCAAATGCACCTCATCCGCATCCTCCTTTTGGGCCCTCCGTTCTGTGCATGCCGAGCGTGGCAGATGTGGTCACAGCTCAGAAGACCGATGAGGTAAAACGAAATGAAGGCAATGGAATTTGCAGTGCTGAAGCTCAAATATTTGCAATTTTCAGTGATGGGGGAGCTGGGAATCGCCACAGAGGTGTATAGTAATAACTACCACCTATATATCGAGATTGAATTGAATTAAATTGGTTTCAGCAAATGGGATTATTTTCTTATGGATTATTTTGCTCATTTATGCAGATGTTGAATCTACCCAAGCTGTTTGTGGAAGAAGCATATTACAAACAGATTGCATCAGCCACCCCATTCAACATAGCAACCAATCTGAATTGACCGTGCCCAAGGTAAGGAATCATGTCCACTAGAGGGGAAAAAGAAAAACAACAGAAAGAAAGAAAATGCAATGCAGTCTCTTGATTTTCCACAACCTATTAAGTTTTTGAATTTTATAGATCTAATTTAATCATCATACTTGAAAATAAGTTAATTAGTATATTAAAATTGTTTTAGTTGAAAACCTAGAGTATCCTCGATATCTAAACAAATAAGGAATTTTGATTTTTATATCAATCTTATTTTATTTCCATAAAAAAGATTAAGAAACCAGTGTAACAAATCTCTTGGATCTAATCAATGCATCTACTATTATAATGAGGTGTATAAAGAACTCCCTTAAATGTATAATTTTCAAAACTATATTTCTTATGGCCTTTGGCCTAGCTCCGGCCTAGAATTTAAAAAATAAAAAATAAATGAAACAAAAAGGCTTCATTATCAACTAACCAATTGAATGAATCAAAATACTTCAATGTTGACAACACCATTGAAGATTTTGTTCGATCATCAAAGCAAGTTGAAAATGAGAATGATACGCTGACATCTTGAATGTTATTTATACCATTTAAATATTTCCCATGTTGTTGTCCAAAAACAAATTCCCATCTTGATGGAAAAGGTTGATATTGGCGTCTAATTTCTGTTCAGGAATAGGATGTATGTAGAATGAGATGTAATAGAATGAAAAAGGTTGTCGAGTATTAGGAATGCGAAAATTTATATTTAAATTGAAAAATTGTATGAAAAACAAGAAATGTAAGTCATTATTTTTTGAAAATTATTAAAGGACTGGGAAATAGAATATTGCATCAAATTCTCACCCATTCCCATCCCTTCCAAATTATGAATTTTTTATATTATTTTTTTGTTCAATTATTCACCACGATCGAATGAATATTTTATGTAACCAAATTTTTTTCAATGCAACCACATTCATGCCTTCAAAAATTATATCATTCATCATACAACAGGGGAAAACAAAGCACAAAAATTTGATACATAGGGAGTTTTGCAACAAATATACCCATGTAGTTTGACCATATTACAAATATATAAACATAAATTACAAATGTGCCTATGCTCTAAGGTTAGTCTTTGTAAATAAATTTCTAAATTGGAAATGCACGCATAATTTGCGTTTGGCGGTATGTTCACATCCATCACATGCATTTTCCAATAACATCTGCCACAAGAGAGGACGCTACTCCACCTTTCAACATAACCATGAGCACTTATGGTCAGCGTTCATTACAAATCGACCATGAATAACATGCTCGTATTTGTAATTTGGGAATTATGTTTTTAACAAAATAAGATGAAATATTAACAAAGTGGGCATATTTAGAGTTGATCATTTTCGACTTACTCTAACTATAAACCATTTAATTTTAGGACTTGTTTTAAACTATACAAGATTTTTAAATTCAATCCGTATTCTCATTCCCAAGACAACTCTTTTAATTTTCAATATAACTTTTACAGCATTACATTATCATCACACATTCAGATTCCGTTCAAGAATCTTGTATAGCCTGGAACTCTTAGTGTATTTAATTAATAAATTAAATTTTGAACATTTTTAAAAACCTATATTTTTTTGAAATGTAAACACAGGGGAATCTTAATTATTTTTAACCTATAAAATTTGTTTTATAAATTAAATATACATAAATTAATAAGTTTATTAAAAAATATTTTAAGCGATGACGTCTCTTTACAATTGTTATTAAGTACTAGCAGGTTTGCGAAATGACGTATTATTCAAAGTGAAATGTTCTGTGCGCGCGGCTAATAAAATGAAATATTGAATTAATGCAGAATTTTGAGCCGAATTACCAGATGGCAGGTGGTGGATACAATTCCAATCCTGGAGATGAGCTGATGACTCGGCGGCTGAAGAACAGAGAGCGGCAACGCAGATACCGAGCTCGTAAGCGCCTCGAGGCAGACATTGTTAGGAATGCTCAGTACCCAATTCCTCCTCTGCATCATCACATTCAACAGCAACAGCAGAGAGGATTCATCAGGGCGAGACGAGATTGGAAGAAAGACGCGCGGAATGCTCATGCCCATAAATTGCCACACTTCTTTCCCCTCGATCTTCGAGTCTCTTCTGCTCTGAGTTCAGGAAGCGAATGCCAGGGCGGCGGCGGCCATGTCAAACAGGGGATCCGGATGCCTTTGCAAATGAGTATCTACGACTCGGAAAACCGGCCCCGGCAGCACAGAAGAAGAGACTGGAAAGCAGCAGCCAGAAGTAAGGCAAGATGAGTTGGAATTAAAACTCATTTTCCCAAGAAATTCTGCAAGTTGCAATGCGGAATTGGGAAGCAGTTTCATGATTTCTTCCAGCATTACCGCTGGAAATTGAGGGACATGGCTGCAAATCCTGTTGAGAGTGAGAGGCCAAAATCTTTTAAATACGACTGATAGGGATACTAGTGTTGTAAATGCTAAGTAAAAGGGTAAAAAACGAAAAATACCATCTTTTTCTTACTGGAATACTATACGATCTTTTTGGGCTATTTGCATTTTTTGAACGTAAGTATTAATTCGGCAAAAAGTCTCACTTGTAACTTTGTTAGCAAAAAACTCCCTTATTGCAAACTTCAATTAGATTTTGTGGTCATATCAATAACAGCAAGAACTTATCATTTTCTAATCAAATTTTCATTCCATAAGTGAGTTGGCAATCTATTCCATTCAAAGTGTTACGCTTTTTATACATCAATAAGCTGCTACACTAGATTCCAGATTATTTGAATTCTTGTATCAGAATGGCAGTATTTATACAATAGGAATGGATTTTCATCCTTGGTTTTTTAGTTCAAATATAATAGCAATTAGATTTTAGATTCTATATGTTTTTTATAGATTGTCATTTCACACAGACCATGTGGTCGCAGTAATGAACTTTTTTGGGAATGGTTCATCCTTGTAAGTAGTGAACTTAAAATGATTTTTCATTTGTTACATATAACCTTGTTTTGAAAAAATATATATATATATTGTTTACGCATTTAGTAATGATTCAAAAATATAAAAGATGGCTTGGATATGACCAAGTATCCCAAAAAGCCTAAGATTACTTAAAAGGAGATGACAGAGAGAGAATTGGATTCTGCCAGCAATGCCGAATAATGAGGCCTGAAAGATTAGGAATCACGTCACTCTCTCGACTAATCAATTGCTGATGGGCCCCCTTGTGCATTTTCTTTCTTCATCTTTTTCGTGCGCGACATAGGAGTGCCATTAAAAGGCATTTTTTTATAAAGAGCACAGCATACGGACCAAACAAAAGCATGCTTATGGCAATGGGTTTTTCTAAAATAGATCGCATAATTATGAATAATTGTGTTGTAGCATTCTGTGAGATAAACTCTATAAGTTTTCATCTTTTCCAAAATGAACCTTACATGGCACATGCTAATTGTGATTTTGAACAAAATCGTAAAAAAAAAGACCCTTTTTTTATTTTTCATTAATCTTTTGTGCGTATAATTTTTAACGCAATTATGCGTACCCCATCTTGCAAAAAAATCTCTATGGGGTTAGTGGAAGGCGGGCGGGTGGGTCAGATGAAAAAAGAAAATGGGCAGGCGTGAAGCACGTGAAAGGAGGATGTATTTGCGGCGGAGGTGGAGGTGGAGGTGGAGGTGGAGGTGGTGGGATGTGGCCGGCAGGCTTCGCTTCGCTAGGCATGGCAATGCAGTCTGGTAACACATGGGTAGAATTATTGTACCATTGGTTCTAGAGATGCACGTGTTGTATTATTGCACTAATCTCTTGTACCATTTCATCACTGATTTATTAATTAGGCATTGTTGATGGCCCATGTGCAAAGAAAAGGAATGAAAGTGAGAACTCCGGTTGTCGGCCTCTTATTTGACCCAAAATGATGATTGATTAGTCCCTGTATGTTAAATCATTCATCCCATATATATTCCACGAATATGAGAATCCACTACTGTTTTCATGTTAAAACTTTCATCCCCAATTTTATTAAAATGAGTGTTATTCTCATTAAGATCGTGATAACTAGACAAAGGGTGTGTTTGTTTAGTACAAAAAAGTGTCAACTAAAACTTTTCAATTTAAAACTTTTCACTCTTCATAATTATTCTATTTTTTAATTATTTTTTTACATTTTTCTATACAAACTACCATACTTT
>JAXCLR010000073.1:2482088-2494632 GCA_035584095.1 Annona squamosa
ATAAGAAATAAAATAAATTAATAAGTATTGAAGAATTAAATCATTCATAATAATATAAAAATTAAGAGCAACTCGTGGGCTCAATAAATATGAAAATTTAAAAGTCTATAAACTCCTCATTATCATCAAACATAAAATTTTAAATATCTACACAGCATAGATCCATCATTCTTATCAAACGTAACTCCTTAATTTTAGGGGCGTACTGGATTGGCGTCTATGCACAGGCTTTTAGTGGATCTTGCTTTTTTGGTTTGTTGCTGCATCCTAGATGGAGGGCACTAGATTGGCCAGCAGCGAGAAAAGGAGATGGCAGCGAAATGGGGAGGAGGGAAGAAGAAGGTCGACGGAATAGAGGCAAGAGGAGACTGCACAATCTCGTCACTCTCGTTGCCTATCGGACGAGAGGAAGACGACAGTGAGTAAGGGTAGCAGGGATTTCCTAAATCTCCAATCAGCAACAAAGCAACTCTTGAAAATCACCGACGAAACTGTCCTCTTCTCCCTAATCAACAGCAGCATCTGACGGCCAATTTTTTCAGCAAACCAAGCATCATCCAAGCAGCCGAGCCTTTTCAAATCATCCATCCCAGCAAAATTCCCTAATCGACAGCACCTGCTCACATGCATTAAGCAACGAATGGCCATCTAGAATACCTTTGCATCTCTGATTCAAGCATCGAGCTCAACAAATAGGCAGCCTCCATCCTCTACCATTCACAACCCATCTTTAGAACCAGCTGCCTTTGTTAATTCCGGCGACCATCCCAAATTACTGCCCCTTATCGCCTCTTTCAAAATCCCGCTAATCAGTAGTAGCAAGGCAAAATGCCCATATCAAAAGCTCCACTCACCAGCTAGGGTAGGCAGGAAGCAATTTGGGTGGGAAGACAGAGACGTGCGCTGTTTACTGTCGAACCGGCTTAACCCGGTTTGACCATCTATCACAGTTGGACCGCGGTTCATACAGTTCGAATGGTTCATTTGGATAGAACCGAACCGAGTGTAATTGAACCGGACTCAGGGCCGGTTCCCGGTTGAACCGGTTCGACCGGCCGGTCCGGTCCCGTCCTGATAACACTGATATTCATTAGGATAAATTTTCATCTGTTGCCTCATTTATCTCAAAATACATATGCACTGTTGCGAGAGTATTCAATGCAATTCGTGACATGAAAGGTTATTTAATACTGTTGTTTGTTTTTCTTTGTTTATTAGTTATGTATATCATCGGAATTTAGTCTTTTACATACTTTCAATCAATAAATGCATCAACTTTATGCACTTTTTGCCCAACTTATCCATGATATTATGAACATCATCTTCATTTTATATTTAGTAGACGTTGAAAACGAGGGAGGAAAAAGTTCTCTACCCTATTTATCATATTTTTATCCACTTTTTGATAAAATTTAATATCGTAGTTACTTTTTATTACTATTCAGTGCATGTATTCATGCCTATTTCATTTTACCTCAGTCATTCTATTTTTTATCCGAATGGGGATTATTGCCTCAGTCCGTATTTGAACACCGGCTCTTATACGATGTCAACACCTGTCATCCTGGTGTTAACTTAAATTAATGATCCTATTTTTCTTTATTATTATTATGGCTTGGCACAGTAATTTTTTTTAAAAAAAAATTTTCCCGCTTCTGAAAACCTTTTTTTCCCCATATTCTGCACTGCCTCCTCTTCAATTCCTTCCTATATAGACGAGCCCTCTTTTTCTTTGAGTCATCATTCTCTCCATCAAGATCAAACCAAATCTCTTTCCATATATTTTTATATGATTTCTTGTTTTGTTTTTGCTGAGGATGTGCATGCTCATTGCATGCATCTGGTACAAATCGTTTACAAGTGAGGAGAAAAGGAAAAAAAAGAAAAAAAAAACTTCAGTGGTTGGGAGCTTGAGAATGTCGGATTGGTTATGGTAGGTATTGACAGCGGAACCAGGCTGAAAGTGTTGAATCCAAGTGGAAAACCGACTTATTCCTCAACCCCAAGCCTCCCCTGATCCTACCAGTCATCCGTAAAAATTGTGCGGTTTGCATCATGGGCAAAAGCTCAAATGCTTTGTGGAGAGAAAGAGAGAGAGAGAGTTTTTTTTTTTTTTTGGAATAGGGTAAGTTCTGCATTTTCAACCTATTGAGGAATAGTGTACATCTCGAAGTAATTATTTATTAGCTAGATTAGTAATTAGAATTACTTCCTTCAAAAATTATTTCTTATTTTTTATTATTTTAAGATTATCAATTTCATTTTTATCATTTCAATTAGTTATTATGTATGGCGAATTGATTGATTTTAACTAGAACCAAATTAACCAGATGTTAACATAGGTAGAGTAAATTAACCAATCGAAGAACAGAGCAAATGAAAATTAAAAAAAAAAAAAAAAAAAAAAAAAAAAAGAATGCATCCAAGTTTAAGATTAAGGATTTGTGGTAACTAAGGGCCATCTTTGCGTTTGTATGAGTGCGGAGTGCGTGCCTGCCATCCATCCTTTTTCATGTTGATTTTACAGGCGGGATGGAGGTGGTGGGACGACGAATGTGAAAAAGCGAGGCTTCGTGCATGGAACGCAGCCTCTCAACGACAGACATGCAGACTGCATGATCATCCTCAAGCACCTGGATCAAACCACCACCACCACCCCCCCCAACTACACCTCTACACGTACGCATCAATAACACATTCACTGTATTTCATAGGCAGTCGCTCGCTCTCGATTACCCTTTTTTAATGCCCGGAGTAAGTAGCTGGAGATGCCTCCTCAGAGCCAACCAAACAGTTTGGAGCAGACAGAAGGCCGCCGTCCTCAACCCAAGCTGCTGCTCATTAATGCCCTACAGTTTTTTCCATGCTTTAAATGCGTTCCGGCACAAACTGGCTCCAAAGCGTTTAATCAAAAAATGGATCACGGCCACCGCGATGGGCGTAGCGTTAGGGTGACAGACAGTCGCTGTCTTACAGCCCCCATCCATGTTCAAGTGTAGTGTGGAGCTTTATTCTCATATTTACATGTCGGAGCTTATGGTCTTCCTCGATATAAGCGAAACATGTTGTCTCCAAAATAAATAGGCTTGATATGATAAAGTATCAATTAAAAAAAAATCACAGTTGCCGAGATAAGGACTAGCCACGGCGCCAGGCAGTGCTCAAATCTCATATTTGAGGGCTCGAGTGGAATTTTAAATAGAGGTAGTTGATCTTTCTTAATAAATGGATAAAATCTTGTTGTATTCTTTAAATAAGGTGGGAACTGTTGATCTTCCTTTAAATAGGTAGAGCTTGTTTTCAGAGGGAATGAATTTGATATGTAATATCAAATGTTACGATGTGTAATATACAATATTTAATCAAAAAATGGATCACTACCAGCATAGTCCATTGGTAAAAATCTTAGCCATATGTCAAGGCTGTTGAGCTTTCCATCCCACTCTGGGAACATAGTCCCCTCTTCTACTGATGTATGCTGATTATTATCAATTGAGAAAAATTATAAAATAAATTGGGCATGAATTGTAACAAAAGAGGGGGAGATATTAAAAAAAAAAAAAAAATCATCCCCCAAAAATGGATCACTACTTAAGGGTGCCTCACAAAGGGCATCAACAAGCACCTTTCACATTCATACTATACTCCCAAAAATACCATTCCCTTTCAATTCCTAGTCATTCAACCCCCCTAACCAGCTTACACATGCGAAGTGCATAACCCCTGACCCAAAACCATCCGAATCATCGGTCCCACAGGCCTGCTGGGCAGCCAAGAAAAAGAGGAGAAAGAGGTGACAGTGAAAGGTACGGCTAATAAATCTCAAATATAAATAGAGTTTGTGAATGGGAAAATAGAAGTCGTAATTGCAAACACCCATAATGACAAGGAAAAAAGTAAAAAGAAGATAGGAATAAGGAAAGAGGAAAAAAGGTTTCCTTGTTAACAAACTGGCCTGTAACCAAGAGATCTTAGCTCTCTTTTATCCGCAGCAATGAAGGGAATGCTAAACCCGAGTTGCCAAACCTTCAGAATCTACAACAACAATCCGCAAGAACTAATGAACCTGCAGTTTTGGTACCTTGGGTCCATGGATCTACATGCAGATAGTACTATCGAGGGTGTGAATGCTTTGATTCCGTGGCCCAAACCTGCGGCGCGACAACTTTGACTTCACCATTTTTCTTAATGATTCGTGAATGTTTCAAGCTTCGGAACAAAAAAGATGCATTGCACTTGCGCATAATCCAAAGCGCATGACTCCTCCGAGGGATATGAAAAATAATAAAAAGCCCCAGCTCAACAATCACATGCTAGCTACCCATCAAAAAAAAAAAAAAAGCAATCACATGCTAGCTGCATCTCTCTCCGTAGAATTACTTAAAAAAACACAATAAATAAATAAATAAAGCACGCATGTTTCACCCATCAGCCCACCCAAAACATATAACATGTGGAGCAGATGGAGAATTTAAAATAAATACCACCCACATGATGCCCACTAAGATCGTAAATTAAGAAAACAAATAAAAGAGTTGGAGAGAACAGAAATCACAGCTCCCTCCCTCATTCAGTAGCATGAAACACATCAATATCAATAATGGGAAAGCAGCAAAAGAACGAAAGAAAAGCAAGAGAGAGTTTCCAAATGCTCGCATCCATGTACCATACTGGCCTTACAATATCAGAGGAATCTGTCACATTTGAAGAGTTTATTCTAAAAACCAACTCCAAACTAGCTCTAAATCTCTACAGATCGTGGAAGGACATATACCCATGTAGACACCTCCATTAAAAACCCACAATCTGTTAATCAAATCGAGATTGATTACACAGACTATAAGATGCCCCTACAGCTAATCTCACCATCCACCTGATTTGGCCAATCATATATACATTACAAGGAACAGAAATAGACGCCAAAGATCCCCAAAAAAAAGTGCTGCAGTTGATTTCACAGCATACCTCATCACGTGGAACCCGGCTTTTCTCAAGAAACATATCCCCCCACCAATAAGCAGTAGCAGTGGGTTCTTCTGCAAGTAATTCTGGATTAAATTTTCAACTCCATGAGATCTCTAAAACCAGCTAACTGATTTGGATTGAAACGTGTAATGTATTATACACAGCATGCCGGAATTTAAACTTCCCCGGCATCCTACAAGCAGAGAGACCAACCACTACAAAAGCTTTTTTATCTACCATTTTCAGCCACCTTGGCATACAACGCACTACTCAGTTGATCTTGAGTGTAACTCCTGCTTGCCATCCTAACTGTTGCCTGTTGAATCATCAGATCCTTCACGACCGACACACTCGCATAATTCACCTCCATGTCAAGCTCCTTGAGGGCAGACATCAACCTTGCAGCTGGATGGTTCTTCTTGTTGCATTGGATGCGAATCATGGCATCCAACCCAAGGATTTTCACTTCAATCTCTACACCCGAGCACTTGCTTCCACCTGAATTGGACATCTTGAGATCAGGATCTGTAAGCGGCTGCTGCGCTGCTACTGGATAACGAGTTTCTTTAGTAGCAAGCTCGTTCTTCAAGCCATCAACTTGGGACTGCAACCCTTCCTTCTCTGATTCTAAATTTTGCATCTTTGATTTCAGTTCATTGATGTAGGCAATGGCATCACCCAGCAAGGATGCCTTATCCATCTTAGAGACATTGGGGACTACAGCCCGGAGGGCATAGAACCTCTGGTTTAGCTTCTCCCGCCTCTGCCGCTCTGCCTCGACGTGGTTCAGTGGCTCCTCCCGCCCGTTGGCCGGTTTCCGGCCACGCTTCCTTGGGCGTTTCTCTGTATCAACAATTCTGCTGCTCTCAGCTTCCCTCACTGATGCTTCAAGATCAGAGTGGTCCGAGTCCCCTCCCCCGCCACCGCTGGATTTTACGACACCAGCCGACGGTGGCAAGACTGCTGATGAAAAGGACAGCATGCCCTCCTCGTTGCTACCCCTCGACGTGGCCGTGCGTTTCTTTTTGTCCTCTGTTCCGTTCTGCTGGTGGTGGGAGAAGACAACACCATTCGAATTCCTCTTGCTCTCCCCAAAATTCAAGATCTCACCGGTTTCCGGCTTGCAGTTCTGCGCGTGGGCGGCGCTCCGCCCGGAGCTGTCCAATCCGAATTCCGAGAAATTCAATTCCCTGGTGAAGAAGCTTTGGGTCTGGTGATTCTGCTGCTGCGGCTGCATCAAGCTGGGATTTTCCGTCAGAGTGCTGGAGCTAGGGTTTTCAAACTGCATCGACTTGGAAATTTCAGGGATTGCAGTGGATCCGCTGCCGCCCGCAGTGTCTTTGATCTCGACGGCTGAAGGATCAGAGAGCCAGAGCGCCGACGGATCACTGTCCCCCTGATCGACCGGCAACGGCCAGGCGCCGCCGGTGGAGAGGCTATTGAAATTGAATAGAACCTTGACTTTGTTCATCAGATCCGTGCTCTGGAAGATGAGGTCCGTGGAGCCGAGCTCCACAACGCCGTTCGCCGACGGGATGCAGACAATGGTCTGCAGACCGAAGATCTGCGCCTGCCGCGCCCGCTCGCAGGACGAGATGGCAAGCCGGTCGGCGCCGACCACCCAATTCGGGGCGGAGTGGAAGAAGGCCTGCCCGGGGAGGCCAGTGCTGTTGGCGAACGACTGAGTCATGGAGACAAGGAAGAACCACTCAGTGTCCGTCACTTCCTCGTCGACCGCGTCGTCGGCCGAAGTGGCGACACCGGAGATGAGCGAGTTCAGCTCGCGGAGCACGCGCTTCCGGTGCTCCTGGTCGGCGGCGGACGTCGCAGCGGAGCGCCGCTTCCGCTTGTCCTCCTCCCCCTTGTAGTACCCGTCGCCCCAGCAGAGCAACGACCCGGAGGCATCTCCGGAGGACTGCCAGAAGATGGCGTACGTCCAGCTCTCGCGGGCGCCTTCGATCAAGGCCTGGAGGCGCTGCTGGAGGGTTTCCTGGTTGAGGAAGGACGACGGAGGCGCGGGGAGGGATCGGGAGGGATCTGAGACGGGCGGCGCCGGCGGCGCGGTAGTGGTGGAAGCGGCGGAAGACGGAGGCCAGAAGGGCCCGAGATCGGAGGCCATGAAGGCTTCCATCATGGAAGCGTTATCGTCTGTCCAAAGATTCATGGTAGGGAAGCGGTATTCCGTCATTCCATGAACCGGGGAGGAAAACCAGGGTGCAAGTTGCTGAAATATCCGGTGCAGCGGACTGAAGCGTTTGAGGTTTTGCTGCGGTTTTGGATGGTGGTTTTGGCAAGGGGAGGTGGAGGAGGGAGAAGCGGAGGAGGAGGAGGAGGAGGAGGAGGAGGTTTTTCAGTTTTGGGTTGAGGAGTAGATTTGAAGTGAATTTTAATGGTATGGGGCTGGGCTGCGCTGGAGCGACGAAGCTGGGCTCGAGCAGCGCTTTCTTAGAAGCATCGAACGCTCCTTAACTCGCCGATCTTTTGGCCTCCTCGTCTCCCATCCCTGTCGGCTGACTTGGCATGACGGGCGCAAGACATTTCCTTCGCATCTCCTTCCCCCTCTCCACCCCCACTTCTTACTCCACATACACTCGCAATTTCCTACGCACTCCGACCTTCCATCTCTCGATTTCCTATTGGGTGTCTCAAATGGAATGGAATGAAATAAATATAATAATTTTAAAGTAAAAATAAAAAGAAAATACATTAATATTTACATAAAAATATAAAAAACTATCAAGATAAAAATAGAAAATAGTAAGATAATTTGATACTTAATGGTTTTGAATTTTTCATTTCCATGTATTTCATTATAGTCTCCAGTTACCAAACACTTTCTTACGTAAATTAGTGAATTAGAACTTAAGTAGACGAATTTTTATTTAAATTAAAAATGACATGTTTGAATTTTTTATATGAATATAAATTAATATGATATTCAAATGAAAATAATAACATATAATCCAATAAAATTTAAGAAAATCTTAGTAAAGTAATTATTTCAAGACAAAATATATACCTTTTCAAAGAATATAAATGAAGAAAATTATAATTTCGCTATGACTAATATTTATATAGACGTAAATTTAAATAATATAAATATAAAAATGAAAATATTCTTTATATCTTACATAGAAAATATATTTTGTATTAAGTATAAATACACAAATCAAATTTACGTTTACTTTAACTTTAATTTTAATCTTATTTATAAATGGAGTTATTCGAGGAACTAGGTGTGTGAATTTTCTTGTATTCTTACTTGACTCTGCCTAATTGCACATCTATTTTCAGCTTACCTTATTTTTCAAGATATTATAAACTTCATTAAATATTATTACTACTGACTTTTACATATATAAATGTTCATACATCTCCGTAAAATTATAGCTTATAGTTTAAATTTTTAGAAATGATGGAAATACATAAGACTTTAGAGGCATATTAATGATTTAGATTTCACATGGCTTTTTCAGAGCACGTTTGCGACGATACCATGGGACATACTATGATATGAAAGAGGTGAAATTTCATATTCCAAAAAAATTTTCTCAAACCTAACATATTCTCTAATTTTCTAGTGCATGATCCTATTTTTCCATTTTTAATACTATTTGCCTTATTTTCTAATAAATAGTCATGCATATTTATCTCACTGTATCCTCGCCAACGCGGCAGTCGCTGGTGCTCAGTTGAAAGCTGCGGATCGCGTAATCGTGTCTCGAGCGATTTCTGTTCCGATCGCGTGGAATGATCAGCTGCGATCCCGGTGAAGGAAGTTGTTTTCTACACAGGCGGAGCATGCGAGGTGATACTCGGGAATGAAGATCTTGTGCATTCTCGGTCGAAATTGGTCACTAAAACCACCACCCTCGGCGGTGAGGTGCAGGTGGTGTTGTAAGTGTTGTCCTTTTATATTTGGTAGTGGCCACAAAAAGAAGGGGCCGATGTCGATCCTCGCGCGCGGCAATTGGCAGATAATCCCAGGATTTGTGAAATTAAAAACCCCACCAGCCACGCCCATCTTATCAGGATTAAAAGCGGGATTTTGTTAATGATCTAAAAAGGTGGGAATTTTGTTGCTGTTTGCATGGGCTTTCTACTCCTCCGTGACATAGGTTTATTTATCTTCGTTTTTCATATTTTTCATTTTTAGGGGTTGGGTTACTATTTATTATAAATATATTTTACAAAAATTTTCTTTTGTACTTACAATATTTATCCCTAATTTTTAAAATATACACATAACACTGTAAAATTTTCTCTAATATCCATGACAATTTACATTAAATTTCTATCATACAATCAAAACAAATGTTAACTACCCTACTAAAAAGATGATTTTATCTTTCTATAATTTCTTAATTGAAATAATTCAACCTTAATATGACTTCATTAGTATTGATAAATTATTAATTTTTTACATCAAATGGGTTGAATGGTTTTAATTAGAAAATTTTTGAAGGGGCAAAATCGTCTTCTCAATGTAATAATTAATAGTTGTTTTAACTGCATAACTATGATAAAATGTTATTGGTATAAGAGAAATTTTTAAAATTTTATGTGTATATTTTTAAAAATTATGAACAAGTATTGTAAGTCCTCAATATTTTGTCTTTATTCGAACTCTATACATGTTCGAAATTATTTGCTATTAAAACTTTTGAAATTCAAGCAATTAATGAGACAAGAAATGTAAACAAAAGTCTTGGTATTGATATGAGTTAAAAATAGCTATTTTGTTAACTGTGTTAATCTTTTTCTTAGTGGTCAATTACTTCTACTTTTAGTGGGGTCTCTTCTAGACTTTTTAGGAAATACCACAATTTTATATTTCAAATGATCTTATTAGATTTCGCTTTAATCTAGAAAGTGGCGGTAGTTGGCCACAAAAAAATCACGAACTTGCTTTGCACCCAAAATATTGAAAAGAGAGAAATTCTGTTTATTCCGTACTCTAAACAAGGCTTAATCTGTGCACGCTTTTTCCATTTAGTAGATAGGGAATCATTTAATGTTCAATGAATTCTTCTCTTACAAAGGTGATATAATCCATTTATATATTCCACTTAACAAAAATAAAAGAATATATTCTAATATTCTTGCGATAATAAAAATTTCAATGCCATAATTAAAAACCATTTTACCTTCCCACTAGTAGTTGCATGAAAAGGGAAAAAAGTGCACCTACTTTTATTCCAATAAGAAACTATAGTCCTTAATTGGTCAATAATACATAGGAGAGAGCAATCATGCTAAGAAAACTTATGTCTATGATATAAATAAATTTATGGTACAAATTAAACCAACCTTTGTTCAACGAAGGAAAATCTGTTGTGTGAGGAATAGCAATTACTACTCATCTCTCAAAGTCAATTATATTTTAAAATATTTTTGAAAATTTGCGAGCCAACGAACATATTTATTTTCACACTTATAATGCAAGAAATTTAATTTTATGCAACAGAAATGGAAACAAATTTTTTTATCATTGTGGCTTTGCATTTCCCTTTGAACAATAAACTAGTTGCAACTTTTATTTATGATGACATGAGCATATGACATGGCAAACAATGAATATTTTCTTTCTCCAAGGTGAAATACCATAATACATTTATAAGAAACTTGCAATAACTACAACAAAATTTTGTTGTAGTGTTAACAAAGATGAACTCAAGCTTGATAAGTTAAGCTCTTGACCAATGTTATGAAAGTCGAACTCATTTACAAACCAGTACCAATTCTGGTCAAACTGATTCAACCATTTGTAAAAAATAGATTAAGCCAATATATTAATAATTTGTATAAAATATATGCTAAATTGATAAGATAAAAACTATAAGGTTTATTTATAAAAATAATATAATAAATAAAATTTAAATTGAAATTATGATTTTATATGAATAGACTTAATAAGGAGGGCACTAGAACAATAATTGATTAAAAATAAAACCTAAATGAATACCTTTATCCACACATATTTTCTCAATATATAATGTGGAACATCTATTGATGACTAAAGAAATATTACCAATAATGAAAGTTGTCCAGTTGGATGAGGATATCTAGACAAGCTTTTCCAGTTTTAAGACTCGATCTCCCACCATGTGAAGAATCCTCCCATATCTTAGGGTGGTCTATTTCAAAGGATACAACATCTTTGAATGGAATATGCATATCTATTTTCAATATAGCTTTTCATTTATCAAAATAATTTTTTACATTTCAATACAGCTGATTTTTTAATTTTCAATAAGCATTATTATATTTTCATCTCATATACAAATTTTATTCAAGGATTTTATATCTTTTAAAACACCCAACAACGTATTGCACTAGCTATCCCCACTCCCCAAGTAGAAAATGTTTGCAAGATTGTACTTTGGTGGCAATGTGCATGCACTCATCTACATCTGAAAGCAATGAAGAACAAAAGAAGACGATGGGCTTCAAAAGGATGATTGCCGATGTTGAGGAACGTAGCTAGATGTAGAAGGAAGATAAGATGTTGCTCAAAATTAAAAATGGAAAAAAAGAGAGAGAGAGAGACCATGTATAGAATTTTGGGGCTCTTAATTTGAGTAGAGAAAAGGGGGATATATATATATATATATAATATTGTGGACCGATTGAATCGCATGATTAAAAAATCGGCAAGATAACCAAGTAGGATCACACTGATCAAGTTTCCTATTGAAGGAGTTCAATCGGCCGATCCAATCCTGTTTTTACAAAATTGCTATTGACACATTGGATGCAAGTTGACCCGAGCTCAATATAGCCTTGATTTTCTTCCATTTTTTCTTTTCTATTTTCCACTGAAAAGCATATTTTGCGCGAACAAAAGATTAGTGTAGCTTGATGATAATGATATTGTCCTTCATATGACCAAGAGACTTAGAGAAGAAAAATGAAATTGAAGGGAAATTGCTAATTTTAAAAAATAAAATTTAATTCGATTACGAAGTGATTACTTATCTGCCTGAGGTCTTTTGGGGCCAGTTACAAATGAAATAAAACACATATATCATAAGGTCATTAGTTCGTGAGATCATGACAAATTAATATATACGTCCTAACAACTAGCTTCTCGTCAGTTTCCAAACTTCATAATCCAAAATTGCCAACTAGTGCTGCTAATCGATCATTCGAACATCAATTTGAGGCCATTATTGTGCCATGTAATATAACCCACAATCAAGCTTCCATATCATTAAATTAGGTAATCCGTTTTATTAGGGGACTCTCTTTAATTAAAAATATTTAATTCGGTCCACTGCCGCTTCCACCTTCTCAAAGGGTTGTAAGTGAATGCAGTTCTTCATTAGCCAACATTAAATGCTTAGGGTTAGATTTGCCAGGAAACTATAAAATCTAGGGCGTGTTTGGTATTCAAGATAAAAACCGCGATGGGTTTTAACGGGGTAAAATCCGTCGCATCACGTTAATGAAAGGGCTGCTGACGCACAGCAGATAGCCCGTGTCGGCGCCGCATGAAATGGTAGACCAGCAGCAGCTCCGTCTTCCTCCGGCAGTAACCGAGTAGTGGCACCAGGTTCCGGTGGCGGAGGCGGCCAAG
>JAXCLR010000073.1:2526420-2542885 GCA_035584095.1 Annona squamosa
CTCCCACACTTTCCACCTGGGAGACCACCTGCTCCCACACTTTCCACCCGGGAGACCACGCTCCCACGCCTATCCGGAGATTCGATCTCCCGCCAGCCGCAGCTACGGCTGTCCGTGCCGCAGCTGGCGCTCGGTTGGTATATTTATGTTTTTTTAA
Organism: Annona squamosa; assembly: GCA_035584095.1. Classification (NCBI taxonomy): domain Eukaryota; kingdom Viridiplantae; phylum Streptophyta; class Magnoliopsida; order Magnoliales; family Annonaceae; genus Annona; species Annona squamosa. The sequence continues at coordinate 2,526,578 of JAXCLR010000073.1, forward strand.
TAATCATAATTTATGCTCAAGTTACTTTACACTTTTTCACTTTTACCTCAGCAATGGAGAGGACTAATGCTTCTTAGATGACGGACACTGCTTCCAGCAAGGATTAAAACCTCGAACAACTGACACCAAGTCAGGTATTAGTACCAACCCCGCGTTGGTGTAGCGTTGGCAATTGATAGACAGCCCATCATATGTGAAAAGTAACAATTACTACCGTTTATTTAAAACTATAGCATGTGTTGAAAACTTGAAATAATAAAACAAGCAAGTTATTGGTAGCTCTCATTCTCATAGGAGAGAAGGATAATAATAAAAGTAAAAAACCAAGGCGGAGACCAAGAAAAGATGTCATTTGCCATAGCTCACGTTCCCTTAAGTTCTATTAGTCTCTTCAATTAGCCCATGTTGACAGTACATTAGCATTAAAGTCGAAATGGACCTTCGGAGAACTAGAATTAAGAATTCGACGTCCCTTTTGAAAGCATTAAGCATTTAGATCAGCGAACGGTGTTTTTATCCCAATAAAAAACTTGATTAAGGTAAACGAATTGAAATGTACACTTCTAATTAGGGAGCCAAATATTTCTGAAGACAAAAGATTTTTAATGGGCCAAAATATCCTACGTGGGCCTCCATTTATATCAACTAACCCTCATTGCGTCCAGCGGATGGTCTACGGGCTTTAGAGCCTGTTATCGGTTTGGGTCTGAAAGTTTGTCCCAGATTTTTTTTTTTTTTTTTGTTTTTGTTTTGATAAGAAGATTTGTCCCAACTTGAAGCCTTGACCATTCATCATTTTCAATATTGTCCGTCCATTCTTGACCCGATCCAAAGCTTCCAAACTGAAAATGTGAATTTTTAAATATTTACATAGAAAAATAGGAGCTGCTAAGATTTTGAAATTGATTTTATATCAACAGAATTCCCAAATTTGAGTTTTCTAAAGTAGGTCGAACCATTAGACATATATATATATATATACAAACACATATGTGTATGTAATTGTTAATTAATTGAATTGAGAATTTAAGTATATGATTCGCATCAAATTGATTTTTTTATTCGAAGCATAGCTGCATATGGGCTAAAGATACTGCTTAAGTACTAATGAAACAAAGTATTTTGGATCTCTTTGGCTGGTCTACACGGCGTAGAGTGGAACGAAGAGTGCGTTATAAAAGGGCCAAAATGGCATGACGAATATGAAAATGATAATAAATTTTTATTGGAAAAATAAAAATATTTTTAAAAATCAAAATTATTTAAAAGCAGGAAGAATACTTGAGATTTTTTATTTTTTATTTAAAAAAAAAAAGAATTGTAAACTGGCAAAGAATCGTTGGCAATGTCCTGATTGGTGGGAAGGGCCCAATCTGAGAGGGACTCGTTCCATAATGTTGGGGAATCAAGTGGGCTGAACTTTTGATCTCTCCAGTGCAATGAAAGGGCCACAGATAATTCTACCAGGAAAAAAAAAAAAAAAGGGCCACAGATACGAGGGTAGCATGATTATAAAAAGTGAACACTTCAAAACTCCCTTATTAGGCTTATTTTTATTGTTATGTGAAAATTAACTTTAATCATCGATCTAATCGTATTATTTATGTATAAATAAAAAGATTCCCCTAATCAAAGATAATGGCATCTTTCTCCCCATAGTTTCCCACAGAGTGTCCATCAATTTGTATGTTCAGAAATATGATATTAGGAAAAATTGAAAAATTGGCATAAAATCTTATTAGAAATTTGTGAAAATATCTCAGGATCTGATTATAATATCAGTTGAGATAATGTCATATATAATACCAATCAAAAAAACATTTTGATTAGTTGACTAGACTAGAGAAAAAAATTCGCATGTTTTACACCGCTTTTGTTGTGACTTAATATTTTAGCCGGTTAATTTTTACTTTTTCTACATAATTTTATAAAATTATTATTATCTAATTCTATTTTTTTTACTTTTAGTTCCTTATCTGGGGCTTGTTCAAGACTTAGATTAGAGGAAGCATGGGATAGAAAAAGTAATTTTGTGTATTGAAAATTAAAAAATAGCCAGAAAAGTATTGTTTGAAAAATGAAAAATTTCATTGGAGTCCTCTTGTCCAAAATTTGAACCGAGTCATCCAACCAGAGAGATCAGCAATGATTCTAGAAAATCATAGCCCACCAGAATGAACCTAGCGTATTATCACCTATCCGGCTACAAATTTGGTGATCATCCCAATAAAAATGATAAAATAATAATAACAACAAAGCGGGCATTCGAGTTGCAATCATTTGAGACTGAATATCGACCAATAAAATTGAAATCATCTGACTCCAAATAGCTTTCTCCTGCTTTCGACCTAACATCCACGTGCGGTCCACAAGCTGCTATGATTCCCCAATGACCAGGGTTTTGTGGGACCCAACCGCCCCAGTGAGTGAATCTATGCATTTCATTTCATACCCAACAACCAAACAAATTAATTAACATGGAATTTTTTTTTTTTTTTTTTTTTTAAAAAAAAAAAAAGAAAGAAAGAGAGGAAAGGGGAGAGACTCCGAGCGGAAGCAATACCTACCACTCTTTTTGAGGAGAGGAAAATATCATGCCTACGGCTTGTTTTGGCTTCCTTTTCGATCATTGTTGGAAGAATAACGCCTTTATTCCGAGAATCTCAACCACAGCCATTGATTTTTGGGCTCTGAATCATGGTGAAAGAGAACCCATCATGTGTTGGAGTTGCAACTCGGAAACTCCCTTCGTTCCTACACCCACTATCTCACCGCATACTTGCATATTATTATTATTTTTTATTATTATTATATACTGTGACATTGGATATTACAATTTAGACACTCCCACAACCTCTCACAATAGAATGACATCTTGTCTAAATACTCTCTCACTCCTGTAAATATACCGTTATTACTAGGGGACATTTACCTACTTTTGACAGGGTTTGAACCGGAGTGGGCACCATCTGTGCTCCAACGGGTTACCACTAGAGCACTGCCCTGGTGGCTGCATATCTGCATATCAATTTTATATATTAACCATAAAGGTCGCATTTGATTAGCAAATAAACTCCAGGCATCAAGTAAAAGGGTGTGGCCACTATTCCAATATGGTGTCCATTGAAATGACTCGTGTACACTAGTGAGCAGGAGGTGTAAGGTTAGGGTCAACCCATGGTTGACCTAACCGAACCCATTGGTCGCGTGGATGAATCGGCTATTGCATCGGTGTAGTTTGTTTACATGAATGGGCTGGTCATAAGATTGAGATTAACATCAACTAGATAATTTACCATCTATTACCGAAAAATTCATATAACCTGTTTCTAAACTATAAACAAGAGTTGAAAAGTTGTTGATAATGATTTTATAAGTTATGCATGGTTATTGACAACAAAGAAAACATTTTAATCAATAATAAATATATGGATTACTTGATATTTTAAATTCAAGTAATTTTTAGCATGATAAGTCTTAATCAATTCTTTATTTATGATCACAGTTTAAATGATTTATTATTTTAATTCTTGATTATTAACCTCTTAGCAATCAGCTTAGTAAACCTAATCAATTTATAATCTAATTTGTTTATATTAAAATAAATAACTTAGATTAATTAAGTTGAAAATTTTTAAATGGGAACCTACAGATGTATAAACAGGACCATGTTATAGGCCATGTTATAGCCGCTAGTAGGAAGAATATAGGTCAAGAACAAGGTAAATAACTTTATTGTTACACATCAGGCGATATCAAGTTTTGCTAATTTCTAGTTTGAAAATTTATTTTCATTTTTTTTCTTGAAAATTGGACATCACATGTCAAACTTTGTTCATAGTAGATGTAAAATATAATCAAAATGCGGTGGATGGTGTAGTTTACAAGTATGATGTTAAGAAAAGGTGGAAACATGGGCTACCATATTCCATAGGTAGGGTGTAAATAAAGAGGCATGGAATGTTATGGACAATAAGACAAACACAACCAAAGAATTTTGGCAAAGTAGAGCAGTGGGTGACACCCAAACGTGTAAAGAATCTTGGCCACACATCACGATAAATTCTTTATCGAGCTCAATGTGAGTTGAAAGAATAATTCCATCCTCACCGGCCAATAAGAACAATCAAGACCAGCATATGATAGCTACCACTAGCCTAAGAAGGAAGGGCTGATAAAATTTAGAGTGAAGAACAAGTCATAGATATATGTGTTGGGTTTTATTTTTAAGCCATTTAATTCATGGATCTTGACAGTTTCCAAGTACTAAGGCTGTACTATATTGGGGAGTAGAAACTAGAGTATTAACTGCATAAGATCTAAATGTCATCAAAGACAGCCTGGATTGCATCTGACCTAATTAATTAAGTCCAATATGCAACTTTTTGAGATAGAGCCGTGCTATTGTTGTTCTATGAACTTGCCAAAGTATACCCGCTTAATTTGATCAATATTGCAATTGTATTCTTTACTTTATAAAATTGCAAAATATAGCAACACATTTGAACATAAAATATAAATATGGCTACATTCTACTAAAAAAATTTTCAATCTCCAAATTGCATATATGTCCATACCAGTGATATATGGCTAAGTTGCTATCTATGTTGGTCATAAAACTATAAGATCATGTAGGTAAGTTTTACTTATACTATGTATGCAAAATAAGTCTTAGTTATACTGATTTACAGGGAATCTTAACTTCAATAGAAGTGTTATCAATGTAAGTATTATTATCATTATTATTATTATTTGATCGTATTATCTCTTTGAATGACCAAGTAATCAACAGAGGATAATTCTAGAGAAAGATAAATAAAACAAGTATCTTTAACCAACTTCAAACCCCAAATCTCTTATTACACATACTCACATCAACCACTTGGTCATTTAAGTGGTAACAATGTAACCATTTTATCATTGTTTACTTTTTAATTTATGTCACTTTTCTATCAGTTACATGAGTTCTTTCTTTTCTTTTCTTTTTTAACTTTTTCCTCCATTTTTTCACAATAGTTCCTTCTAACAACTAAGGTGGTCTAATTTACATGTGTTCTCCACTAGCGTCTGCATACCTTAATCACCAGAATAGCCTAAGGCTCTAGGTTATTTTCCTCTTTATATGTTTAGCTAGCGATAAAGATGTCATCCTCCTAGAATAAATATTATCGAAGTGTTAAAATTAATATGCTTCTTATATATAAGTAGATATTCATAAATACTTTTGAAAATCTTCATCTAATATTGATACATGATTTTCCAATAATATTCAAATATTATTAATGCAAATAAATTTAAATAGCTCTTATGTTTTATATGTATATATATATATGTATGCATGTGTCCTTAATTAGTCGGCGCATTCATGTAAGAATTTAATCAAATTGATTTGAAGTTCTCTAGTTAAATAGATAATGTTGAACATGGTAATTTAATCAACCTGTTTGATTTTTGTTGCGGAAGCTTTAATACAAATCGAAGTTATAATTGTAAGTGAATACGACCAAGTCATCCACAAAAGGCGCAAAAAATTTCTACGTAATCCACAATTTTTTGTATAAGAAGGATTCATATGAGCTTTGATAACATGAATTGATCACTCAAACTAATTTATTCACATGATCAAAATACAACTTACAACTGAAACCATAATTCTCTCAGACAAATTTATTAATTCACTTGCATGTTAAGACACCTGAAAACTAACAATTTCATCAATTCATCACCTGTAAAGACATTAAAAGAAGAGATTTAGTGAATCTTCTTTTTATATACAAGACTGATTCCAGTAGTGAATTTTCTTTTTATATACAATTTCATCAATTCACTTTTTATAAATCATCTTTCTTGTCAAAGAAAAACCAAATTAAGCATTAGAAATGCAAATCTTGTCCCCTTGCAAGAACAAGACGACAACAGTTGGTAACTGTTCAAAGCAACCAAGTAATACTCTGTCTACCTAAAAGATACCATGAGTTCGTGAAATATATTACTTCTTTGAAATCCTTTCTTTATGTAACTCTTTCTAGTTTTAAAATCTTGATGGTTGATGAAAAATTCTTTTCATTTATTATGTTTAACATCATTTCTAGTATTCTTTAAACTTTTTTATTTTTTGAAATTTCATTATATATAGTTTTATCAATAAAAATGTGAAATCAATGTAATAAAATGGTTCAATATTAAAATATCAATTTTAAAGTAGTTTTTTCAACATCTAAACTATTTAAAATATTAATAATATGTGGATAAATAATTTTATAAACTATTGTTACATTTTAATACATACATGAATGGATCTAAGCATTTATCCTAATTTATACATGAATGCACATATTTTTGAGCAAATGTGACTTATGCACATCTTAGATTTGAATGAAACTTGATTTCCTAGCTAAACAAATAATGTTAATACAATAAATTGATTAAATTTTTTATTAAACATCAAAATTTCAAAAATAGAGGAGATTACATGAAATCACCTTTCTCTCTTTCTCTCTCTATATATAGACGATATTACAGTGTGGGCCCCTCATGAACATGAATAGCAAATCCACCTCACCCATTTTATATTTAGAATTGTTCACTTTATTAGCATACCAATTTTCATCCGAATCTAACATATATGTGGTCCCCATCTTAAAATGATGTAAAATCAACGTAGTAAAATAGTTTAATATAAATATCAAGCTTAAAGTGGTATTTTCAATATCCAAATTGTTTAAAGTTTAATTTTTATATGTATAAATGATTATATAAAGTTTTATTACATTTTAATATATGTGACCCATTTTGGAGTAGAGTTTACGTGCAAACGTGAATGGCTATCAATATGTGTGTGTATATATATATATAGATATCACGAAGTACCATCCAACTTTCATGCAACGCTGCATTAGTAGTCGTAAGAATTTTCATTTTTAAAGGAAAGCATAAGCATGAGCCATGTGCCGTGGCATTCATATCTATTATTGCCGGTGCATTTTGTTTACAGGTAAGTAAGTGTAATGATCACCAAATGAGTCTCTCAAGATTGCAATTGAGGCCAGTTGGCAATTGGCGGTGGTGAGAAATTATTACTCTGAGATAAAATGAATTTTGGATCATTTCAATGGAAGCTTTCAAGAAAGTAAATCAAAAATAGCACTTTCAATTTTTAATGCAAAGCGATGACAAATAATTAAAATATAAGTAATGATAAAAAGTAAAGTTTTAATTATAGTACTTTAGACAAAGTGCATGAGATTTTTTATTTTATTTTTTTCTTTTTGGGTAGTCGAAACCCATCAATTGTGCAGACCCAGCTGTCTTTTAGCTGTGGCTAAAATCTATATTAAGAATCAAAACATTTAATGGAATTAAGCATAGTGGGTAGTTGGGGTGCTAAAATTTTCATGATGAGAAGAATTTTGAGTCATCTAAATGGAAGCTTTCGAGGGAACAAAAACGGAACTTTCAATCACTTCCATTGTCCTGCTAACTAGCCTATGCCTCTTTTAAGATATTTTTGGTGTAAAGATGCAATAGGGGTCAGATCACTTTTGTGGATCTAAGTGTCTTTTAGTTGTAATTCTGAATTAACAGTCAAAACGTTTTGATTAGGAGGATTGAAAAGCATTTAGTAGGTAGTCGGCTACTCAGTTCAATCGCATGCAAAATGCGTGAAAAAAGGGAACTATCATACACGACCCTCCGTTTTGGAAAATTTACCCTATTTTTAAGAAATGCATTCTAACAGTTGTTGGGCATAGCTAAACTACTCAATTAATTTGTTTATTCGATTTAATTGTGCAAGTAACACTATTTTTCAGAATTTGCAATTATGCCCACTATTTGCAAAAAAAAAAACCCTATGACATATTTATTCATCAGTAACACACACACATATATATATATATTGACTGAAAATAGTATAGTAGACAAATCTGAGAAATGTTGTTTAGACAAGGTGACAGTGCATATAATAGCGAATGAACTTGTTTTCGTTCGGAATTCAGAATAAGTAAAAAAGTTCAAAATTGAGGGTTATTTGCAAAATAAAAAGTTGTGGCTCACAAAATGCGAAAAATATAAAAAACTTGTAGTCCATTTGATCCCTAATTAGTCAATCCTACATAATTTATAAATTAATTCCACCCCTCATAAGCAAATATGATTAACTAGTGAAATATGTAAAAGTAGCAGTGGTTGGGGCCGGACTGGGGATGCGATGGTAGGAAATGATTTGAGGAGTCAAGCGGTAGTCGTTTCACAGTCGGAAATGCGGTTGCCGTGGGGCGGCGTGGCCGGAAATTTTCCACGCGGAGAACGAAAGTCACGTGTGAAAGAGGCGGGGTGGGGGGCACGAAGCTACAGAAGACGACAACACGGAGGAAAGAGGTGGGGCCCAGAGCGTAGGCTCGGGGGCGGTATCGTGGACGACACGGGTGTGTGCCGTGCGTTCCTGCACGGCGCCTTCCTCGCTCCTCCTTCGGCAACAAGTCGGCCGTCCTGGCGGCGGCGTTCTTGTTCAACGCCCCCTTTGACCCGTCCCCAACCCCGTCAACACCCAACAACCCCACCCCTCCCCTCGCATTCCGCTGCTTGTCCAATGTTTCCAGTAAATTGCGGTGACGCTCCAAAGGCCGTCCATTTTTAAGCAAATATTATATTCTTCTCTTTCATTGTTTTCTATTTCACTTACAATCTTATATTCTTATTAAAACGGGAGCAGCGCAGGAGATTAGTTAGTCGTCCAACAGGTTTAATCTTACCGAATAACTGATTTTCGATATACTTTTTTATTGTTCGAAATTTCCAATATAAATATTTTCGGATTATACTATTTCAATAAAATTGGTTGTATAAATTTTTGTTTTGATATTATCTGAAAGCATCATTGGAATTAACATAATTTATTTAGTTAAGATACCGACAGATTCTGTATTTCTTACACACGCACATAATGTACAAGTCGACCACTTGATCATTAACACGTTGACGAATACAAGAAGCTTTCACCATTAAAAATTTATGCGTAAATAGACTTTCAATTCTGCGGTTTATTATGTCTCATTTCAAATTTTTAACAAATAGTTTTTACAATTATAAATTCAGAATGATAGATTTGGATGAGGCCTTTGGTTTGGATGCTGGGGCTTTTGCGTTGGGCGGCGATGTGGAAGAACATCGCACCGGGACAACATGTAGGGAACGCACATCCTGTTCGAATTGGCATGCATTATCCTCCCAATAATCAGCGGAGGTAAAGAAAAGTATCATATATTTGTTTTTAATATCTAAACTATTAGTTTTATTCTAATTAAAATTTAATAGCATAAAATAATTTATATGATTTTCCAAGAATTAAATTTAGTAAACTATTTATTTTTGGTTAATATTAGTTCTATGTTTAATTTAGTCAAAGTTCTATAGTTATTTTAAAATCCTATTGTTTTGTTCTAAGAATATTTTATTTTGTTAAATATAATCAGTAGACTTAATTTGAAAATAAATAATTAATATTATAAAAAAGCATTTTATATGCATTTAAAGGTTTATATCTTATTTTAGAATATTAATTACAACCGATTATATGATTTTAATATGTTCATTTTCTGAACAGTGATTTTGGTATGAAAGACATGACCAATAAATGGTTGAAATCCAACATGTTATAAACATCAATTTTAGCACTGCTTTGCGAACGATAACTCAGCTTTTCGCCGACCATGCGGACGCTAATCTGCCGCAGTGTTCGTGTACCCTCCCAGTAATAGGGATATTTACAGTTATGCTCCGGAGTATAAAGATATTTATAAAATGTTCCTTCCAAGTGAGAGTTGTGATGGGAAAAAAAAGAAAAAAAAAAACTGATGTACAATATCAGGTGTCACAATATGTATAATACCCATCAAAAATATTTTTAATAATGCTCTTTTTGACGTAGATGAGGCAGGGTGTTTTACAAAATCCATACCTGATAATCACGTGGACCACGTGGACCGCGATAGGGCCTAGGAATATATAACTAGATAGCTATGCTTTTGCGACAGTGGATTATTATTTAAAAAAAAAAAAAACCTTCTACAGGAAATGATATTGGCAAACATAGAATACTAAAATAACAAAATTTAGGGAATAAATTTTAGAAAAATTTTGGAATAATAAAAAAAGCTTCGATAGATTTTTTTAAATAAATTTTATAAAGGAGAGCTTTTTGCAAAATCAATAATTATGGAATACAAGTAAAGAAATCCTACTGAGAAACAGTAGTAAAAGAGATTTATTTGCACGTGGACAATTGATTTTGATATTAACGTATCAATCCTATTTTTTCAACATTATTCGTACTTTTTAATTATTATTTCCTATTTATGCTTCGCAGCTGACATGATGCGTCACTGTCACTTTTTTACATCATTTACGATTTAAGATGGAATAGATACCGGCTTGAAATAGGACTAATGCATGCAAGATGTAAGTAAAAGATTTGATAATACACACCGGTGACTTTTCATGTTTTAAAAATATTTTATAAAAATCTAAACCATTTAGAGTATAAATTAATATATACATATAAATATTTATGACGTAAAAGTTACTTTGATGGGAAACTTATATATTCTAAATATTAAATACATTCCAGATCACTTAGCATGTAGCGGTCGAAATCTTAAAAAATAATAGGTTAAAGATAAAAATTTTCAAAATGTGCGATTTTAAAAATGATAACCAAATACATACTAATTTACATCCTAAACGGTTTAAATTTTTAAAAATATTTTTCAAGAAAGCAAAAATTACCGATTGTAGTTCGAATGAAAATTACAACTGGCTGTATAAAATCATAATCCTTTAATTAATAGGCATTTCTTGTGAAAAGCATTAGATGTTAACCTATTGTTCCACTTGTCTAACCCTATTTAATGAGGCAGATGATCTTATATTATAGGTTGAGAGACGCCACGCAATATCATAGATTGTGGTGTCGTTGACCAAGTCCTTCGCTTCTTGAAGCATGGGGAGAATGTTTCCATTTAAATGGATGTATGTGATTAATCTAGTGTTTGGGTAATGAAAATCAGGTCTTTGCCCCCGTTCGCCGGGCGTTTATACGAACACGTCGAGCCATATCAACGCATGCTCCAACCAAGCGTTGTGACTTGTACCCACTAGCGGAGCCACATGGCTCTAGATTTTCGAAAATTAATAATTTAGTCATATGATTTTAAAACACGTGTCATTGTATTTAATCGGATACTCACAAATGAACTTTCAAACAATCTCTCCTTTTTTTAATGTAAGATATTATATAGATAAGAAACTCTTCAAGTCTTTTAATAATGTAGAATTTTCTTACCACTAACATTGATAACTTGAGAATAATGACATACTTGAATAAGTTAATGTTTTGGCTATTTTGTTAGCCGTGATTACATCACTACTTGGGAATGTTACCATTTTAACCAAAAGCGATTATTTTTCTTAAATCTCACACATAACATTACGTTTAGTTAAAATCATCAACTTTGCACAATCCTTATATATAAATTTATTATTGTGCTACCACCAACTGCGTGCGGTGGCAGTAACACCTGGCGGCATAATGCCACCAAGTCGAGTGTTCGAACCTTTGAAGTGTGAACATTATAATTCCCTCCATGATGTGAGGATTACTTGTTGAGTGAGAATTTATGGATATCCCAAGTCAAGAATTGGAGCATTGTGTCTCTATATTGGAAATTTATAAGAATGTTTAAGAGGTTAATTGTAATATCAGTTGAGGTAGATATAAATATATCAATAAAAAAAAACTTATTGTTGTGCTCTTGTTGCAATATATTTTCAAAGAATAGAACTTTTGGATGCAAAGGCAAACTTTTACAACAAATCCATCATGTTGCTAATTTCACCTACCACTAGTATCAGAACTTTGAAACGTAAAAAAGCTATGTAAAAAAGCATAGTTATGGTTGTCAAAAATAAAAGAAGAGAAGCCGTGCGTGCATTTCACATGATATAAGGGTAGTATGTATATATCGCCCTCAAGCATGGCACAAAAGATACCATCAAACAAGCCAATGGAAGGGAGTGGCATTGGAGAATCATGTCCAATGGTCAAGGTTGTCCACCCTAGCTAGTAGCTAGGTGGGCCAATACTTGGTGAATAATTGTATATATGGACCACAATTTCTTGGACGGTAAGATGTGCATATATACTCACTATGGCCCACATGATCCATCACTTGGACAGTTGGCCATCTAACCTTCTATTTGGTGTGAGATAAAGGTAGCGTTAAAGAAAGTAAAAGGGAGATGTGCATATGGATCTAATATTTATTTTTATTTGTGGAGTGAAATAAAATAGATAGACTTTCTTTAATATTTACTGTTCGCCCAACTAGCTATGTAATAATCCATTAAAAAAGTGCTTTTGAAGAATTATATTCTTATACTTTTTTTTTGATATATTTATACATCATACTATCCAAATGTTACAATGAAACACATGTCTACCCTCACACCATGAAGGGAAAATTTTGCCTAAATCTCTGCCATGGAGGGAAAATTATAAAACCTACATTACAAAAAGATTAAACTGTAAATATTTAAATTCTTATACCTATAGCTGGCCTAGGGGTGGGAATTGGGGCAGGTTGACCCATGACCTGGTCTTAATCCGACTCGTTTTTGACCAAGTAAAATTAATATATTTTTGACCTAGTATAGGGATGAGTCTGAAATTTTAAACTAAATTCAAAAATAGGGCCGGGGTGGGTTGACCATGTCCCAACCCAAAGAGTCCAACCCGAACCACATATATTAATTTATTAAAATTATAAATCTATGTTTAAATATTATTATTATTTTCTTTTAAAATTTTAACTTTTTTTATAATCAACTCTATTAATAATAGAAGAATCTATTTATTCAAAAAGTAATATAAGAATCAATAAAAAGAATTTGTACATATATAACTCTTGTATAATGGTATATTAACCTATTGTAATAATTTATACTGTATTTTCTCATGTTTCATTTTCTTCATTATATATTTTTTAATAATTAGTGAAATATTGAAGCATATAATATTTAAATTTAGTATAGATATATTTTTATATTTGACGGGTATATAAATTTTTAAAATTATCTTATTTGACCTACATTTATTACCCGACTCATTGTCCCGAGACCGGTTCGGTACTAAACCAAAGTTTTGTCTTTGAACCTATTAAAAAAATTAAGGGTTAAACCGACTTTGTTCTGACTTGGTATAAAACATGGATTAAATTCAATTTTTAAAAAGTAAGATTAGAGTTAGGCAAACACTGACCCAGTACAGCCCGTATCGATTCTCACCCCTAAGCTAGCCGGTGTAGAACTCATGATCTCTTCCTTTGTGAGGCGGATGAGTTCCCAAAAAATGTTGTACAATTGAGTCAATGAATTCCAAAAATTCTCTTATGCCTAGAAGTGAACTCGTAGTGGGGTGGACCTTGATCATAAAATCAAAATAGAATCCTGTAAGGTTAATTAATATAATTTTTTTCATTATGCTATTAAAAATTATTCCAACTAGAGTCTCAAGTGGGCTATGTCTCCTTTCAAATATGTAGTAAGGTGAAAATGTGAAAATCACTTAGATTCATTTGCAAGTGCATTAAAATGTGCAAATAATTTATTAAATAAATCATTTTTCTATCCGAAGAACGTTTTATGCGGTAGAGATGTTGAACGGTAAAATTGATATATAAATTTAATAATGTTCTTATGTTAATTTTACATGTCTTTTTAAATGGGGCCGTGAAAATACTTAATTAGATAAAATTTAATTTTCTAATCAAACAAACGATTGAAAAAGTAAGGGACGGAATAGACTTTACAAAAACATCAAGGTGAGCCTAAAAACAAAGGTTCCATAAATTCACTTAATATATGAAATCAGTTTCGGTAGACGCAAAACTTATGTAGAAAATGAGATTTTTTACCAAAAAAAAAAAAATTGGCACTGGTTGCGTCAATGTGGAAATTATCCCGTTTGATTTTGGGTGGTTGAAATGCAGGAGTGTTTTCCTTGCATCCGATAGTGGTTATATTCCCCTGGGTTGGATTATTGTTTTTGATGATAGCCGTGACTATGAGCACGGACTTCTAAGAAAATAGTTCTTTTTGCGGAAAAGTAGGAATGTTTTATCTAATCGAGGTATTTTATTATTGGCGAATGATATGGTTGAGATAAGAAAATCGGAATAAGGTTGAGTTGTCCCCCCATAAACGAAGTTCAAGATACAATCACACCTGTAAACAGATGAGGACAACTCGTTTGGCGGGCCAGATCATACCTGGCAAAATTCTTTCCAGAAAATTAAGCAAAATAAATAAATAAATAAATAAAAATAAAATTCTAGCCCTGATCATTTTCTCTACATTTATTGGCAGTCTGTCTTATATTTTTTTCAATTTGCAGCTGGGCCCACTTCATGATGATCCATCACTTCATGTGATCATTTCATTTGGCCTTGAAGGGTGTGTTTGGATGTATTAGAAGAAGAGTTCCTTTCAACTACACCTCTTTGATATTCTTTTTGGACAATTAATATAGGATAATTTAACTGCTCTTAATTATCATTGTCATTATTTTTATTCTAAATTAGATTTCCTTATTTGATTAGTTATGTCAGAATTTTCTAGCGAACCCTCACCAATGACGATCAAACATGCAGTTAACGTATTTCTTAAAAATACTAACCAAAAAATAAAGCTATCAATGCTAGCAGGCTAATTAAGCTCGTTTTAGAAAATCTGACACCTATTTATGACACCAAGACATTTTCAATACCAAGTCCACATATAAGAGACAATATATATGCACCCAAAATCACAAACTGCTATTTTGTTTTCATGTATCTTGATTCCTACTGCCTCATCTTCTGCATTTATCTCAGTAGTGATATTAAAAGGCAAAGGGGGATGTTTGTTTCACCATTCAAGAACAAAACGACATAGATGATAAAATGGTACACGTGGTGCCAATAGAATCAAATATAGAAATCACTCAAAAATTTATTCAGAACCCAAGAGACCAAAGACTGCACAAGGGTAAAGGTGGAAATTGATGTCCATGATAAAATCCCACATGAATAATGATAAGCCGTTACGGAATCATAGATGGATTTATGGTCTTTGGATTTTTTTGGATTAGTATATATTCATATTCATCTCAATTTATATTACAATCAACTTCTAAGACATTTTTATAAATTTCAATATGTAAACATCATGCTCTACCTCTAAAGTCGGAAGACTCAAAAGCTCCTACCAGATCAAGAACTCTCATACCTTAAAGGAAATGTAATACCCAATCCCAAAGGATTCAAACACCTGACATTCAACCTCTTTGCCACAAGTGCTACCACAAATACCTTACGAAATAATAAACAAATTTATGGTCTTTGGATCTTAGAAATGCTTAAGGATGTCTTTCTTAGGCTTCCTTGGATTAGATGGTTTGCCTCTCATCTAGTTAGTAAGAAAAAGAGAATCAATTTCAATTTGATATATTCACTCATTAATAGAGCTTTTCAAGGTTATTAGGTGCATGGTATCCTTTGCGCAATATTTGTTTACTAAGCTCGCTTTTTTGTAGCTTTTATGTAACCGTATTACATAAAATAAGTTTTTTTTGTCAACCATCAAAATATTCAAAATAGAAGAAGTTATACAAAAGAAAATTTTTATAGAAGCATTCTCATTTATGTATTTAAACAAAGATTTCAAAATCGCTTATGAAATAGTGTCCAGAGGCCCTCAACCATTGTGCCAAAGGAAGCCTTATTTGTTACAGAATGGCTTCCAAAGACTCAGGCCCAATTGTAAATGTTAGTTGTTTTTTGCGCATGGGCACCTCAATTAGGGGTGCAACTCGGGCTTATGAAACTCAGCTTCACCTCAACCCTAATCCTATTTGTAAAACTTCAACTCTAACCCTAACCCTAACCCTATTTGTAAACCTCAACCCTAACCCTATTTTTGAAATTCGGGCTCGGGTTGAGTTTTCGGTTGACATCTTCTATTAATATGTCTTTGTTACTCATTTTATATATAATTTTTTATCACAAATCTATGATATAAAAAAGTTTAAAAAATAATTTATTGTATGAAATTAAGAAAAATTTGAATACCACTTAAGAGTAGAAAGAAAGAAACCTGTTTTGAGCATTCTCTTTGTATCAAGTAGAATATGGATTACGTGTAAACGTTGTCAATAAAATTGTATTATTAATCATTAATTGTATTTTTTTACTCCTCTATTGTTTTAAGTTTATT
>JAXCLR010000073.1:2548908-2577501 GCA_035584095.1 Annona squamosa
ACTCGACCCTCGCGGCGCTTGATTCGTTTTCGAAGTATAGGGGGAGAGGAGGGCAGATCTCAGGTCTTTCGTTCAAATCTTGCAAGAGCCCACGTACCACGCGTGCAATAGTAATTATTGTGTATTGGATTTTTAGTGGGCCATAAATGACAAAAACCCACCCGTGGTGCTTTGGATTATGGATCCATGATCCTATCATGCAGATCGATGGCCTGCGATATAAGTACAATTATATTTTTTTTGAAGAATAAATATCATTATTTTAATCCGATGTAATCTTTCAGAAAGATGATTTGTGGTTAGCGTAGTTATTTCAATTAGATAAATTTTAAAATTATGGGTACCAAATTCTTATTAATTTATACGATTTAAGCTCGTAAACCTTTAATAATCGATAGCACAACTTTCTAAACGCATAATTGATACGGTACTGATTTATGGTATTTTCAACATAAATTAAAAGCTAAAATACGATCTTCTCGACTCTAGAAATCTAGGACTCCACAACCTCCACGCGTAAGTGTGTGTTGGCCCTACAAATTGGATGGCTCTCATCGACCAGCGAGCGAAGCCCAAGATTCCCAGCGTCGGACATACGCCGATCGTCGCGGGGGGAGAGCTGCATGGGCCCCACAGCGAAGATTGCTGACGTGCCCATATCTACTCGGCCGACCACGCACTTCGTAAGTGGGCCGCTTCGTCGGAGCAGAGATGCGCAGCCGCTTCCGCTATTAAGTAGGCGACGGTGCTGGAAGGTCCGTGAACGTGCGGCCATCAGCCATCCGCGCGATGGGCCCACTTTCAACGATCTGTAAACCGTCCAAACTGTCCGGCCGCCTTACATGACTTGGGAGGAGGACACTTCAAAAAATTCCAGTGCAAGGCTGACGTGGGCAGCACACACTTCCGATAATCACACGTCAGAATTTCAGGCCGTCTATTCGTAGGTCGTGCCTTAAATTGCGAACCCGATTTGTTGAGGGCCCACGGCCGATTGCTGGAGTGATTTTCTTGTTAGGCGGGCCGCACGAGAATAAAACTCTTTTTTTTAATTATTATTAAGGGTGTGATGGGTGATGTATAAAACTTTTGATGAAAAAATTTTGGAGGGTAAAAGTTGTCAAATGATGTGATATGAGAAGTATGATGATGAATAGTAAAGAAGATAAAGTTAAAATAGATAAGTTAATTGTGTAGATAGTTATGCAGAAATGATTGAAAAGTACGGCAGTTATATAGGAAAATGTAAAAAAATAATTAAAAAATATGATAGTTGTAGAGAGTAAAAAATTTTAATTTAACATTTTTCGTCAATTGTCAAACACACGCTGAGAGTTTATTGACAATGGATAAAAAATTTTAATTCAAATTTTTTTAGTTTTCAAAACTATTCTATTTTGTAATTTTTTCATTTCTTTTTATACAATTATCTTACTTTTCAATTATTTGTATAGAACTATCAATACATCTAATTTATTCATTTTAATTTTATTTTCTTTATTTCTCATCATTATCACAATCATGTCATATCATTTTTTTTCACATTTTAAAAACTTTTATACCAAAATTTTTTTTGCTTCCTAAACACATATATTTATATTTGTCTTAATATCTATTACAATGAATTTCTCATACATTCTTACAAATGGTGAAGTTAATATAATCCCATTTAAGAAATTTAAAGCTATATTGTTCTACTTAAGAAACTTAGACACGTAGCTCTACCAAACAACTATATAAACACAACTCCCAAATAATAAATAGGGACGAATGCCCCTATTGCCGGTCAAACTTGTGCCAATGGGATGTTTGATAACAAAGTTACCGCCAGGATGGCGATCTTATAGTTACTTGAAAATAAGACTTAATTACCCATAAAAATATCAACTATATGCAAGGACCATTGAGATTCTTGACAATGGGCCCGTCTCAACTCTAGTTAGGGGTTTGGAAAGTGTGATTGCAATGGAAAATAAAATATTTTGAAAAGTAAGTAAATGATGCATTATTATAAGAATAAAAATGAAATAAATTAGATAATTATAAGAAAAATGATTAGAATATGAAGATAAAATTGAAAAAAAATAAAATTACTAGATAATTAAGATATCAAATCATTTATAAGAAAATATGAAAAAGATTGAAAAAAATTATAAGAACCGGTCTCATGTGATAATTAAATGACTCCTAAAATTTTTGATAAAATCATATGTTGGTGCTTATTTAAAACTTAAGTTTTAACTTGTAATACCTAAAGAGAGATGATTTTGTTAGGCCGTGCTAACTAAGGCCTTAGTTAGCATGGCTAAAAAAACATACATTTTTTATTTTTTGATTTTTTTATAAACATGTAAAGTTTGGTATATTTAACCTATGAACTGAGTTTTACCATTTTTAGATGTTTTAAAGTTTTTTATGTTTAAACACAATAGCATTTTTCGTAATTTCCGAGTCAAAAAATTACGAAAATATCACTGTACTTAAAAATAAAAAATACTTAAAAGCATGCAAAAATATAAAACTCGGTTTATAGGTTAAATACACATAGCTTTACATGTTTATAAAAAAATAAAAATAATAAAAAATGACTTTTTTGGTCGGACACATAGGGGCAATCATGCGAACACCCCTCTTTAAATTCTAACTTAATTTGTGTAAATAGGATTGAGTTGAAACTCAGTTTTAAAAAAATTATTTAGCAATGACAAGTTTAAATTTTCACGAACTCAAGTTGCAACAAATCCTTCTCAACATGTTTCGAAAATATCGTTGGCAAAAATCAGATTTTCAGGTTTGAAAGATAAAAATTACAATTATTATGACAAAAATACAATAAATATGCTGATCATCAAGGTAGGTTAATATCACATTATTTTGTACAGATTTTGTTGAGATATACCTAGTGTTGCATGTACCAAGGGGAGACCGGAGATGCATTCTTGCGATGTGTCACCCATGTCATGATTTCTCGAAAAGTCATGACAAGTGGTCCATATTTAACTGGAAAGTGGGCTCACATGTCCCACATTTTAGCCAATTTATTCTCACTCTTGGCCACATAAAATGGAAAGATCCTTCAACACATGGGGCCCACCAGAATTCTAGGTTGATAATTGCTGTTAGGCAAAGAAATGATAATTATAATTCATAAAAGAGCTCCAATTTACTGAAGCGGGTTCCACCAAAAGAACTGGTAGAATCTCTTCGTTTGGCCCCATTTTGATGACTAATCAAAATCCAATCAGATCTTTGTATCGAACATGATCATTTGTTTGATTATATATGACACCAGAAATCATTTGAATTCATGTTTTCTGAGTGCAGTAACCTTTAAAAATATATGAAAACGATGCATAAAGTGTAAATCATTTAAACCATACATCTAAGCATTACAATACTACAATAATTTATGAAATTATTCATTTACATAGTAGGAAAGTATAAATGCCTATTTAAAAGTTCTAAAATTCATTTAGCAATTAGACCATTTTACTACGTTTTTATTGACCTTTAAATGACAATAATATATAACGATTTTAATTATATGAAATTCGAACAAAAATAGTCACACCGGATTTTTATCAATCATCAAAACCCAAACTAAGAGTTTCCCTATTTCACAGAGATCGACGGAGTTGGAACTCTCCATAGAATATGTAAAATCATGAATAAAAAATTAAGGTTTGCAGCTACACATGCTCCCATTAGCTAATTAACAGAGGAGGACTATACAGAGAACAAGTTATACTTTATGGAGGTTGCACTTCAAAAAAAATGTGTTAGTATTATATGTAATTTATTTTTAATATCTAAATCATTAATTCCATTTTACTCACAATTTAACATCATAAAACCAATTTTTGATTATTTATATGAGTTTTTAATTATTAAATTGATCAAATATTTATTTTTCAATTAATATTAGTTTTCCATGAATATTATATTGTTCTATTCTTTTTATTCGAAGTATATTTTAGTGTGTTGAATATAATGTATGAAATTTTTTTTTTTGCTGGAAGAATATAATGTATGAATTTCACCTAAACCTAAGTAATAAATGTTAAAAAAATCAACGCATATGAAGTTTAAATTTCACTTCTTAATATTAGTTATGACAGATTATACATATATCTAATAAATTTAATTTTTTTATATGACCGTTTTAATATGAAAATTATGGTTAATAAACAATTCAGATGTTTCATTAAATATCATATAAAGCTAATTGCTTTTTCCCTTGCAAAGAGCACAGAACTCTTATAATTAGGCTTCCTAGTTAACCTGCCTTTGCCTTACAACAGTGCAAAAGTTCCCACCCCACCCCCACTTCTCTTTTCATTTTCTCATCCGATTTCGATGGGTGTGATGCGGTGAATGGATTGCGACTACTTCTTTGTCTCTGAACAAGGAATTGTTTCAAAGGCACGTACACATGCATCGCACGCTCAGCAAATTGATCGAGCCATCGTCACGTGGATGTCGTGCCCAGCAATTAAAGAGCATGCCAAAGTTCGAAAACTAACAGGATGAGTAATTCTGTTAGTATAGGCTAATTAAATATCTCATTTAGATCATATTAAAAAAATTCATTTATAATAATTTTTTTGTTTTTTTCCATATACTTATTTATCTAAGGGCTTGTTTAGGAACAAATAAAACTCTAATGTTTTTATAAAACTTTTCACGCCAGCCATGTTGAAGTAAAATCCTGTCGTTTCACTTTGCAGTCATCACTGCCGCTGCTGTCCGTGCTTATGCAGAGGGGACTTTCCGAAAAACCACCGGTGAGCTCTGCGCTCAAACCGTCCCTTGGGAAAATAAAAAAATTCAAATCAGCGAACTTCAACCGTTTGCCTCGGACATGATATACTGTTGCACACTCCAGACATTGACATTTCCAGCTGAAACTGACGTTTTCTAAACCCAAAAAAATGTCAAAAAGTTTTCATTCATGCCAAACAGCCCCTAAGTGTATTTAATATATAAACTAAGTTTTACCATTTTTGGATTTGTGTATATATTTTTTTGAAATTTTTAAAGACAGAAGTAGTCTTTAAAGGTAAGCTAAGAAAAACATTTGTTTAGCCCGGACTAATGGGATCATTTATTAATTAGCAATTTAGCAAACACTTTAGTGACCAATAATGGCTATTAGGGTTGTCCAAAGTGAAAACAAATGATGAAGTAACAAAAGTTATACAAATAAGTATATATCAAAATCAATATAAGTAGGAACATAGTGCGCCAGATAGTAGAATTAACCAACAATAATTTTTACTCTGTGAAGCTAATTTTTTAGTAAGTCGTACATAATATATATTTGGCTGCATTAGATATATGTTTTGTGACTATGAATTAATTATTTGTGGTCAATTATTTAACTAAAATAACTAATTCATTTCTAAATGTTAACTTTTAGGTAAATGTAGTTAATTATTATATTGATGAAGCCAACAGTAATATTTAATTTTTAGCTATAAAAAATTGATTGCATATAGTAGTTCATTCAAGGTGAATGGTCCAATAAAAAAATCATCTGTAAATAATATAGCAGTAAGTGTGAATTGATAAAAATAACCTCACAAACATGATGAGGACTTAAAAGACAAAAATTTAAGGTAAACGAAGCAAAAATTGAAATTATAAAAAAATTGTTTTTTGTTTTTTAGGATATATTTTGTGGAGCTATATAGGTACATTTGCAAGGACGGAAAGACATTTAAAATGAAGTGTACATTTGGTAATCCGTGAAAAAGGCTCTGAAATACGTTTTGATCACTTTTTTTTATTATTTTTTATTAATCGTTTCCGTCGATTTCTAGAATGCGTTTTGATCCCGTACTACCATACCTTGTATAGGTCGATATACGAGTGGCTAAATTTTTTTCTTTCTTGGTTTTTTATGGGCAAGTAGGCTTCACCGATTGGTCGCCACGTGAAATTTTATAGTTTTTAAAATTTTGATTTTTTAAAAAAATAAAAAAATATAATTTGATACTTAAGCGGATTTTGGTAGAGGGGCCTCATAACCATAAAAAATAAAAACAAAATTTAAAGAAAGATCTTTTGGCTGCCCATACAGGGGCTGATGTAGTGGAGGCCGCATAGAACATATAACTACCCTTCTCAAATGTATGGACTTATAATTAAGTGGGTGGCCGTGTATGTCACTCATCAATAGTTCTGCGTTGTAAAGGCCTACCTTCCCTTCTTTCCTTGGAGGAGAGAGATTAGGTTGGACATTATTTTATTTTATTGCACATTATGATTTCATTCTCCTATAAATTACATTTTGGTCTCTTTTGCTTGACCCACTTAGCTTCTTTTTTTTTTTTTTTTTTTTTTAAGAAAGTGTCTCTTACCATTATTAATTCCACTGTCCCATCAATAGTGGCCACGTGAGAGGCCCACCTTGATAACATTTTGAATTGCCTAAGCTATGATGTCATCTGTCTTTCTGAACCCATAGTTATAGATGCATGAGACACATTTTTTATGAGCGAACATGAGTACTTGATGACCTTATGCGTTTGGCTTATGGCCCACACATCCCAGTTTGTCAACATTGACTGCTGTTCTATCGGGAAAAAGTGGAAACCAGCATTAATTTCGACGACTCATTCTCCTATCCATAATATTCTTAATTTTTTTGCCAATCCAGCGTGGGAGCAGTGCGTCTCTCTCGCAATTTGTTAGAATGTCTCATGGGCTCAATTGTAATAGAAATTAAGATAGTTATAAACATATGTTAAATAAAAAACTATATTCTTATTTTTTAAAAATTCATAGTAGTAACGTTTTTTTTCAAAACATACCATTTGGAGGGGCTTTTGCTTGTGGGCTCCTCAAGTTTGAGAAGCTGTAATAACTCTGATGTTTCATATTTACACATCGTGGATTATGAGTTTTATAAATTTGAAAGCATAATCCCTGGGAATGACAAAAAAAATCCATCTACTAATCCCATACAAACCTTAAATGGGTACCATAATTCGGCTATATTTCTTTACACGGCACATTCTTCGTATTTTTTTAAAGAAAAATAATGTTTGGAACTCTAAAATAGTTGTAGGAATTTAGGTATTGGAAACCATTTTGATCATTTCAATTTACTAGTTACCAATGATATGGCAAGCGGGAGGGATTTGATATTGAATGCCGCATGGCCGGCCCATTTATTCAACCTACATTCTTTTAAATTTTTTTCTATAAAAAAGGTTATTCTAAGTGTAATTAATTTATTTACTAAGTTCTACTATTTTTAGAGATGTGCATATATATTTTTAATTTCATACATAGCAGCATTTTAGTCATTTTAACCTCCTTGAAACAATTAAAATATCATTTTATTTGAAATTAAAAAATATATGCATCTTTAAAAATGGCTAAATTTTGGTAGATTGATTAAATATATTTACTTTATAAAAAAAATTATTTAAAAAACATGTTTTGAACTGGCTTCATAAGTACGCGTGGAGTCATGCCTCTTTGACATTATAAATAATATAGAAATTCACATGTTGTCACCCCCTACAAGTAATGTGAAACAATATCACTACTAAGATGACCAACTAACTAATATGAGTGTGTATAGAGTATTAGGATGTAGAGGTCTAGGTTTCGAAATAAGGTACCCCTGAAGTGCATCTCCATCAGTTATCTAACCATCCAAGGTTAGTGGCTTGATATAAATAATACAAAAATTCACATGCTATTATCCTCATACAAGTAATGTGAAACAATGTCATCACTTGAATGAACAAGTAGCAAACATAAGTGTATATAGAGTGTTAAGATAGAGAGATCCACATCTCAAATAAGATACCCCTGTAGTACATCTCTCTTAGGTCCTATCTGGTCATCCAGATAGGTGACCTGATTAAAAGAAAGAAAAAAAAAAAAGGGTAATGTAGAACAATGACTTCTGCCACTCACATCGCCCTGTTAAAGTAGCAGTTGGTGACTGGAAGTTTATAATGCGCTTATAGCTTAGAAAAGCCCAGTACTGATCCGGTTAATATGGGTTGTGCAAGGGGCTGCGGTGTACATGGCTAGCTCTCAGAGGTTATGATCAAACACTTGCAATTTTGCGCTGTCTAGACAAGCTGCAGTACTGCATTCTCACGTGCTGTAGTTCTTAAAATTGTGGGTAAGAGAGCAACCCTGCATAAATACATGGAATACCAAATCAAAAAAAAGAACAGCATTCAATATTCGATCTCATTTATTTCTTCTTAATTTCAATTTCAAATACATGGAATTCCTTCCTTTCAGTGTTTAGGACGGTAGGATCTTGCTCAACTGAATCCACAATAATGCCTCATTTTTATTCCTACCTATTTCAGAATCAAATCTCTAGAGGGATGATGCAACTTCTCCACGCATCTGCGAGTCTGTGTGTGTTTCATTTATGAACTCTTCTCTACTCTAAGGATTTTTCCATTTGCATGGATTTCTTGAGAAACAGTCATCGACACATAAGTTCAGAACCAGACCAACTACTTTAAAAAAAACCCATCCGTCACTTGTCGGAAAAAAAAAACAAAACAAAAAAACAACCCATCCGTCACCGGTTACTGGTACAAATAAGATAAAAGAAATGTATCAAAAGTTGCTTCCAGCATCGGCTCAAAAGCACGAAACGTTTTTGCACGGTCATCATTTTAACATAAAGTATTTTCTACAGCTACACCATGACTAGCGTATAACTGAGCAGCACCTAATCTCCCATTAAATGAAATGGGTTCAATGTTGATAGAATCTAGGGTTGTGAATGGGTTTGTCCTTCCATTGTGAGGGTTGTGAATGAGTTTGATTTGTAATATCAAGATGTCACAGGTGTATATAATACCAATCAAAAAAAAAAAGTCTTCCTTTCACCATTGAATTTTCATTTTCCCACTACTTTTCTAATTTTATTTTCTAGTTATCGGCCTATTTTTGTTTCTCATACGCCAAAAACATTTTTGTCTTTCCCTACTAAATCATCATTTGTCAAAGTCTAGGTATTTTGGTCTTTGCTATATAACCTATTAATAACAGTCAATCTATTTCTTAAATGAATTGGAAATTGATTAGAGTTAAAGTTTTTAAATGAGTTAATAAACGAATTAAGACTATTTTAAATGAGTTAGAATTAAGAAAACACTTCAACCTATCCAACCTAATTTGTTAACAGCCTTATCTGCAAGATTATCGTCCACCAAAATCTAGGCTTTTAAATAATTTGTTATACAAGCTATTAACAACTTGTCAACACGTTTATTAAATGAGTTGTAAATGAGTTAGTTAGGTTTAAAGTTTTTTAAATGGTTAATAAATGGATTAGGATTGAAATATTTTAAATGAATTAAGATTAGACTCTTAACTCATCCAAATCGATCCATTAATACCTTTAGGATCCCTGCTAAAGAAGACAGATTCCGACTCTCTTCATTGGAAGCTACTGGTTACACAGCTGCTTCACAACCCTGGTTGCAACTGTTTGTTTATGTTCGCTTAGATCTGGCCTAGCTTTCTCTGCGAAGGGCTTCGGCGGTCGCCGTAATTAGAGGCTTGAGCATAGCATGCTCGATCCTATAAAACTTCCACTAATGAAATCCTCGGAAGAAGCGGATGAATGTAAATATAGCTGCAAAGAATCCAACACCTGTAGACATCTCTCTCAAGTGATACTAATTTATCAGAATCATTTCATATTATTTTATTTATCTCAGACATCAGTAAGCTGTTCGATGATGATCTCAATTCCCTTCATTAAAAGAAACATGCTCAAGTCGGTCTTAGTTAGAAGTTGAGAACCAGGTTGGCTGGTGGTGGCCCAGCAGATCTATTTTCTTGTTCCCTTCGGCAAATCAAATGACTAAAATATTCCTGTTTCTTAAATTCAAGAAATACACGTCTCAGAAAATAATAAAAATTTTTATATGAATTAATTGTGCATAAATAACAGCTTAGTGAAAAATCGAAAAAATTAGAAATATATGTAATGAGCTGGATCATGATCGTTCCTATGCATCTGGCTCTACAAAATTATTGCACTGATAAAATTTAGGCAAAGGTATATGTGGCCATATAAGGTCCACTTTCCTTATCTCTCTCTCTCTCTTTTTTTGGGAGATTACCCTTATCTCTATTTGTTATAAGACACTGAGAATCGCATATTCGGAAGTTTGGAATCCGCTGGACTTTGACCGTGCTGCATATATCATTGAGTAGCATTATGCATGCTTTTGGTTATTGGTTGGGCAAAGGATATTAGATTATGTGGATAAAATTATGCCTTAAGTTTATGCTCAAAATATATGAGTTGATATATTAATCAGTGTGGATTTATATATCTTTTAAGTTAAATTAAATGCATACAAGACTTGATTCATTAGTTCCAAAAAAAAGACTCGATTCAATAAAAATTAATCATAAGAAAAGAAGGAATTGAAATTATGTATTGATATACAAATAAATTTCTGCATACACACTAAGTTAACTAAAGAAAAGAAAGAACTCGAATATATACATTAATATATAAATAAGTTTTTGCACATATATATATATATATATATTAATATGTACAGACGAATTGATTTTTTGGCTAGGCGGGAGGCCAGTTTTCATATTACTTAGTGTTGATTAATTAAGAAACTCTAGTCCTAATAGAATTTCAACACTTAGCGTATATGTATTAAATACGTAAGTTTTTTTAGTGTTGTGCTGACGTCCATCAGAGAACTTTTATAAGCATGTATACGAATTAATTTTCTTGTGAAAATGGGTTAGAGGAGGGCTGAAATAAGCCCAACTTCTCCAACCCAGGACTAACCTAGCTAACTTCAAAGTTGGATGAACCCAATTTAATTTTCTTAACCCAACCTGACCCATCTTGATTTAAAATAAGTTAGTTAAATGGGTTGAGGGTTTGACCCAATCACACTTGCAACCCTGCAAATAAATTTTCAAGGCTTTGCACATTAATGATTTATTCGTGCGGCAAGGCATCATCTGGTCCAAAGTCTCTAACATTGACACATTTCTACAAATTATGCCAGCGAGATGATAATAACCATAATATCTAATTATAAAATAAATAAGATAAAATAGATACGAATAATGATGGAAATACGATTAGTATTCATAATAAATGCTTGTTAAAAATAGAAAAGATGTATCTCATATGATGATGAGATAATGACTTCTACACTTCTGTGTAATATATTAAATTGAATAAGTGTCTGGCAGCAATGAGTTGATCATACGGTGCATCTCCAATAACTTCATCTTTCAGCCTCTTTCTTCTCGAGATTAATTAAACACCTTGATGGATTGAGATGTGGATTCCATCTCCGGTAACTTCATTGGCATGATGTCTGTTGTAAGTAAAATTACTTTGTAAATTGAATTGCTAGATTTAGTCTTTGATTTTAATTTTGAGAGCTCACTTCTGTCTCACACATACTTCTTTTTTAATAATAAGATAGTTAGCTGTTCAGCTTTAATTCCTTTCTATTAAAAAAAATTTCAAGAGACCCAAGAAGCACGAAATTTTTTTCTTTTTTTCTTTCTTTCTTTTTTATCTGAAGAAGTATGCAATTAGCGACGAAGAATATTGCTGGTCGGTCACTGCGCCGGAAATTGCCCGGCAAACACTCGTTGGACTGGAAGGTTGACCCAACGCCAGAACGCGTGATGACTGAAGACCTTGACCCGGAGTTAAACTTCCAAGTCAAGCAAAGACTTTTCCAAGCTCATAGCTATTCACTAGCAATAATATTCGGAAAGATTTCAATATAATTCAACTTCAATTTTATCCATTAATTGGATTTTAAAAAATTAGCCATTAGTTGGCACAGTTAAGAGCTGAGAGACCAACCAAAAATCATGTGTACCATAATTTAATTAGTAAAAATATCGAATGTTCTCTTAGTTAAATCTATGTTGACTTTAAACTTTTAAAAAACATTGACGAATACTCTGAAAATTTTATATTTATTATGACCCATCATGATTTTTAACCTGAAAATTTCTTTAATCTAACCCGTTACATTTTTACTTCTTAGTTGACACATATTTTTCTTCTTCTTCTTTTTTGAGAAAAGCATATTCTAATATTTAGTTAGCCACTGGTTATGTTCGCGTTTCCTCTATTTTTATGATATTACAAAATTTCTTTGATTAACATTTACGTAAATAGTTCATCCAAAAAACATTTATAATATTTTATATAAATAAGAAAAAAAAACCTCATAGAATTCTTGAAGTAAATTTATATATATATATATATATATATATCTTAACGGAGATAATTTTTCATGTTAAGGATGTATAATAATACTCTTAATTAGCCGGACCCGAGAAGCAGTGCATATATTTAAAATGACTTAAATATCTTTGTATTTAAAAATCTAAAATAAATATATATACATATTCAAAAATAGTAAAACTTAGTTGATAGATTAAATATAACTAGATTAAAATGTTTATAAAAAAAATTTAAAAAAATAAAAAAATATTTTTGAACCAGTCTGATGATCAGTACTCGTCCAACTTTGAACCAAAATCCACCGCGTAACTGCACCCTGTAAAGGAAATTATATATGTGTTAGTATCTACCCATAATTAGTATCAGAAAATAAAAAATTTAAAAACAGAACTAGTTCAATTGGCAATTCAATATAGCGATCTGCACATGTTCTTAATAATTTAATAATATTAAATTGATCTGAAATCAAGCTCTTATGATAATGGAAGACTAATTATCTAAAATCACATTTTTATATATTAAAAAAGCATTGTTCAAGGTATATAGCTAGCTTCTAATATTCTTATAAACGTAGAATTAAGTATGATATATATATTTTTTATGAAAAGTATAATATGTATTTGAGTCGAATTTGACTTTAGCTAGTAGCTAATCTGCTACCCGTATGGATGCATATATACATACGTCATGAACTAGCCGTGACATCTCTCTCTCCATCTATAAATGTAAGAGATAGTAGCTACTTGAGAAAACCCAAACCCAAACCCATGCATGATTGATAGTTAGATGCCATGGCACGTCTTGGGGAAGCCATTCTGATATTTTTTCTCCTTGTCCTTGCAGTCTCTTTCTCCCTGCTCAAGGACTCCTCCTACGATATTGCAGCAGGTGGCGGTCAGAAATTATCCGCTGGCGAAATCCTTGATGCCCTGCACTTCCTCGGAAACGTGCCTTATAGGTTTCTAATTGCTGAAGATCTAGTGAAGAAGGCCAAGAATAAAACCAAGATCCGTCCTCTGCATCAGTATTTAAATGGTGGAAGTGCTTTTTTGCTTTGATGATTATAACCATGCAAGCTTTTCTCTTCTACTTCTACTTCTACTTCTTCAATTGCGATCAGCTTTGTATGCATCTCTCTCTCCAAATTCCTTGTCCATCTGTACACACACATACACACATATAAGTGAGCTTTGCATCTCCTGGTCATGCGTGTTCGTTTGAATTGTGACGGCTGTGATACGTGGAATTTGAATAATCAACGGGTGAAGAATAATATTCTAGTCTGAAAACAAAAATTTATTGTTTGAAGAGAAATAGCTAGAAAAAGGATTCTCTTCTCCTTAATTATCCAAAATAATTTTATTTAAATTTTAATTGCGTTGCTTCATGATTATGCTCATGATGATCATGGGTCAGAGCATATTAAAAATATTTTTAAAAGCCACTAGAAATTCCTTCCGTTTTATAATGAAACCATCAGAATTCTTAATGCTATACATATGGAATATTTTCAAGCGGAGGTGGACCACAGCAACTAGTTTTATTTGCTCGTAAGATGAAATTTTATTTTATACATTATATTTTAAATCATTTATTTTAATAATTTTCAAATTTTATTCAAATTTGATATGTATACGAGTCCCATCTAAAAATAATATAAATATATATTGTATACATCATTCTATTGTATTGAAAAACCTCCATATGCTACCAGAGACGATGCCGTGGTGATAGCACTACAAATCATCATGAAGCGAGCGCTAGATTGATCGATTCCACACCTGGTGTGGGTATTCATTGTCTCCTAAAGAGTGGGAGTATTTACATGTCTTCCCTGAGTGTTGATAATATTTACAGAAAAATTCCTTCGAGAGTCGTAAAGATACCTAATTGCTAATATCAGTTATCACAATGTATAAACACCAATAAAAAAAATTTTGGTACAAATATGGGTCTTGCATACACATACCCATGCACACTCATGTCTAGGCTCATTAGTTTTTTGCCGAATGCGAGACATAGTATGATTAAAATACCTAATATTTTTTAAAGAAATACATTTTTCGAAATCTAAAAATTTTTCTGTGAACCTAAGTAAATAGTTTAAAATTTTGGTGGTTTGGAGCGATTTCTATTTTCTAATCTACCGGGCAAAATTCGATTCTTAGTCATTTCCGGCTTAAGTATGAGCAATACAAACAACCATAAGCCAACATGTCAGCCCAGGTAAAAGATCAAGACACGGCCCAAACTCGCAGGCCTCGGCTTTTTGGAACGTATATATGTGATGGATTGATAATTCTCGAGTGTTAATTTGGACGACTCGGCACCTTTGTAATAAGGTGGGTAAACATCCCTCCTTGGCTGCATTCCACTGTTTATTTCAATAATTTCTATGTAATATTTTCTTCGAGCCATTTTCAACTATATGAACGCATTTTCTACGAAATTCAATCATGAATGTACATACGCTTTTAATAAGATGCGTTACACTGCACCTTAGTTGGGATGCATTATTCGTGAAACAGGGCTGACATTGATGATGAAATTTAAATTTAATGATATTAACATTTTTAAATTTAATATTTAAATAAAATTATATGGCGTTGATTTTACTCATTTTCTAGAGGGGCCACGCACATATTTGTTTTTTTTATGAAACTTGAAATCATAATTGAATAAATAATGTTAGCTCCATTTGGCATAGAAGGAAAAAATTAGGAGAAAATTACATAAAAGATTCTTTGAAAAGTAAGAAAGTGATATAATAGGGTTGGTTCAATGATTAAAGACAAAGAGAATAATAAAATTAAAATAGATAAGATAATTGTATAAAAGTATAAAAAAAATTAAAAGATAAAAATAATGATTGAAAAATAAGATAACTAGCTAGATACTACATCCTATTGTTGACACCTTACTTTTCGGCCAAAAAATGGATAAAATGGAAAAGGTCCTAAGCCTAAAACAAATTCAAGGCAAAAGGAGATTCAAGCAAGCGCCTGCTTCCACACTCAGCCCACGGGAGCGAAACTCCACTAAGCCTCGAAGCAGACTTTTCAATAAACCAGGTCCGGCCCACAAAGAGCGAAGCTCCTACAGGCCACCTCAACGGGCTCCACAAAACAGCCCACCAGAAGCAGCAACGGGCTTAGCCAAGCTTTAGCCCACCAAATCCCCGCCTACCAAGCCTCAGAAGCAGGCTTCTCTACAACTTTGGGCCTCCACAAGGCCCACCCAACAATAACGGGCTTAGCCAAGCTCAAGTACACCAAACCCAAGCATATGGACCAAGTCCAAAACCCTTTAAGTGGCCCAAGGCTCATGATCTCAACTCAAGTCTAAGCCCATTGACCAAGTCCATGATCCCAAGAAAGCCCAAAGCCCACTCCAACATCTATAAAAGGAGGAGCACCTCTCTCATTTAAAACACACTTGAAGAGAGGCATCCTAGAGGGGAGGACAAGAGTTTGCAGCAACGCCCCGGCGTCCCACTTTTTTCGCTCTACGAGCTCCAAGCCTCTTTTCCACGTCCCCTTTTCCATCTCTCTCATTCTCTCAAGACTTTCATTTTCCCTCCTTTCACGCTGTGTAAACTAACTCGGGTTGGCAGATTTTGCTATATTTGCTTCAATCCGAAGGCCGGAACCCAAACTCTGTACCACTAGTGCCTTATTTCTTCAAACAGGGGCTGATCTCCCTTTAAAGATCAGTGGCAATTCCTTTTTTTCTTTATTTTTGTGTGCAAGTTTGAGTTAACGCTCCGGCAAGGTAGGTGCATGCGAGTTCACAAATCCCAGCATAATACGCTGTCGTTATGCTGTCGGATTTGTGACTTGACCCGTGTACGGAAAGTCCCATCTTAGCCGTTATGCTGCCGAACTCACAAGAAAACACCCGTACGCCAAGCTTTCTAAAAAGTGTGGAGCCTAACGCGTTTTACTCCATGTGGATGCAGGAAAACTAAGCCCACGTCGTTGTCTAACACGATCCAAATTTTCAAGGCGAGGAAAACCATTCTGAGCCCATCGTAACACTCGCGGCGGGTGCTACACCTATGAAAAGGGATGGAGGAAGAGAAGGAAAAATTCCACCCACTAGTTAGCAAATAGAAATATAACGGGCGAGTCTTAAGAGAAATAAAAACAAGACAGCTACTGGGAAATAAAATTGAGGTAGCAGTGAGAAAATAAAAAATTATGTAACGGAAGAGAGACTTAGAGAGAAAAAATAATTAAGGATTTTATATTTTTATATATAAAACTTTAATGCGTTAAACGGGTTAAATGAATTGAACGAGTTGAACAAGTTATATAGGTTACACGGGTGACTATACGATTTGGCAGATTATAAAATCTCAGCTGAATCTGTGTATTTAATTAAATAGTTAAATAAGTTTGCGAATCATAATTTATTTATTCAAAAATTTCAATATAAATTCATTTATAAACAGGTTGAATGAGTGGGTTGACCATGACTACTAACCCTCATAGTGCTAAGTACATGGGAACCTCACCCTCTTAATGGGAATTCTAAAGAACTAATTTTTTAATTTTATTTTAAAAATATAATCGTATATATTATTTAAAATATGATTTTAACTCTTCATAATGAAAATTATACAAAGCAACAGAGATGATTAAAAAATACGATATAAGAATATTAATAGTGTATATATTTTTAGATTATAACTAACATACAAAATAAGATTTGTACGATGTAAAATGTTATATACATGTATTTTATCTAAATGCATCTAAAAAGTATTTTTTATGCTGAAAAAGTATTACATATTAATTTTTACATGCTAAATATATAAATTTTTTGAGTTTTACTTGTTTAAGGTTATATTAATACCTGCATTTTTAATTTTCATTATGAATAATTGAAATCATATTTTAAAAAGTATTTCTTTTTCCCAACCGAGCCATTGGTTAAACGGATATATGTTTGCTGTACATCGATTTTCAATAATAGCAAAAGGCAGCAAAATACACTGACATATTTGACAACAGTATTGAAAACAATTAACCCACAGTGAGCGAGCACGGTTTCCAATGGCATTGATTCTGACACGAAATCTGAAACTGAATACAGCTGGCCGTGCCAAATGGTCTCAATTCTCAGACCAACGTGGCCCATGCATTTCGCCGGGCTCATAGTCAAAGCTGCATGTGAATTTGTGACGTCATCGTTGGAATTTACTCCATCTATTTTCACGCACTCGGTTTTTTTTTTTTTTTTTGTTTCCCACCTCGAGTGCATGTGATCTGCCCGCTAAAGACGTGCTATTGGTGCAGTTGTAAAAGAATTACATTTGCCCAAAAATAGACCCACGTATTAGAATATAATAAAATTTTATATAATTATTTATCTATATATAAATTTCATAACAAATGATTTACATGTTGAAAATACCGGTTTAAAGTTGTTATTTACATTAAATTATTTTATTACGTTGAATTTATACTATTTTCAAACGAGGTCCATATATATATATATTTTCGATTAGAATAAAAATTGATATGGTAATAGAATATATGATTCTAAATATAATAAGTAAAGTAAATTATAATTTAATAATCACGTGGGGCCCATTGCAGTGACGCTGCACCTAAATATTCCTTATACATATATATATAGGAGTTATTCCGGTGCAGCATAAACGGTACATTTGATCAAAAAATGGGCCCCACACATATTACAATGCAATGAAATTTTATAAAATTATTTATCTATATATAAATTTTATAGCAAATGGTTTACATGTTTAAAAAACTACTTTAATGTTGTTATTTACATCAAACTATTTTATTACATTGAATTTGTACTATTTTTCAGATAGGGGTCATATACATATCTGATTGGGATGAAAATTGTTATGATGATAGAATACATTATTCTAAATATAATAGGTAGAATAGATTATGATTTTATGATCATATGGGGCCCATTTTAGTGTCGTTGCATCTGAATATTTCTGTATATATATAAGAGTTGTTCCGGTGTAGCCACATTTGATCAAAAAATGGGCCCCACACATATTATAATGCAATGAACCTCTATATAATCGTTTATCTATATATAAATTTTATAGCAAATGATTTACATGTTGAAAAAATCACTTTAAAGTTGTTATTTACATCAAACTATTTTATTACGTTGAATTTGTACTATTTTCAAATAAAGCTCATATACATATATCTGATTAGGATAAAAATTAGTTCGATAATAGAATATATTATTTTAAATACAATAGGTGGAGTAGATTATAATTTGATGAACATGTGGGGCCTATTTCAGCCACGCTGCACCTGAATATTTCTTTATATATATATTAGTTTTTTTTTTATAAAATCATTTTCTCAAATGTATTTATTTATACATTAATTTTTATTATTTTTAAAAATATTTAAGGCATCCATTGATAACGTAGGTGAGAAAGAAGAAAAAGTACGATAAGAATGTGATATTGTACCCGCAAAAGTGGGAAAAAATATTATAATTTTACAAGAAAATAATTTAAAATTAAAATATTTAAATAGCTGAAATATCAAATTTTTTTTGAAAAGTTTCCAAAGAAATAATTTCCCACCTCTCATTATTAACAAACTATATGCCTAAATATTTTTATTATTTTTAATTTCAAAATTAATAGCATTTTAGTCATTTTAAAAGCATATTTGGTTGTATATAAGATTTTCAAACCAAAATTTTTCATGTTTTGTTTGGAAAGTAATAAATTTTTTTACTGAAAAACTTTGTATGTAAAAATTTTTGAAATTAAAGAAAATAATGTGATATAATAGAAGTAATAACGAAAAGTAAAGAGAATAAAGTTAAAAATGAATAAATTAGTTATATAAATAGTTATGTAAAAATGATTGAAAGATAAAATAGTAGTATTGAAAAATATGAAAAAAATTAAAAATTAAATAATTATAAAAATTGAAAAGTTATTGTATTAAATTTCCCCTTGATCCAAACTTTTCAACTTCTAGAATTACCTTATTTTTCAATTCTTTTTTTCATTTCTGCTCGACTAACCACATAATTAACTCATATACTTTATTTCTATATTCCACGTCATTACCGCTATCCGATGGCATTATCATTTTATCAATTACCGCAAATCCTTCCCGACAGGTTTCGTAGCGCAATCGGAAAATGACGTGGAACCGTGTCTGCCCGATCCTAGAGTACCGGC
The DNA here is from genome assembly GCA_035584095.1 of Annona squamosa. NCBI lineage: Eukaryota > Viridiplantae > Streptophyta > Magnoliopsida > Magnoliales > Annonaceae > Annona > Annona squamosa. The sequence goes on from JAXCLR010000073.1 coordinate 2,568,372, forward strand.
AACGCCGCATTAATGATGGGACGTAAAGGTCGTAAGTTTTGGTCTTTTTTCAAACCTGCGTGTCTCGGGTGACTACAATTGGGCTCTACCATGTTTGCATGATATTTTCACAGACTCGCTTTTTCTTTTTTTTTTTCTTTTTTTTTTTTGTTTAACCTCGACCGGTACATCTAGAATTTTTCACTTTTCTTATATACTCTATTTTTTCATATTTTATTATATAATTATTATAATTTTCAATCATTATATACAACCACCATTCAAGTAATTTATTTTAACTTTATTCTTTTTAGAATAATTTACAAATATACATGTACAATTTAATCATAATTGTAAATATGTTATATAGTTTCAAATTTTGAAAATTACTCCAACATAGTTTGACCGTAATTGTAAATATACACACAATATTACGATGTCATCATATCATCGTCACAGTGTGGAAATATTTATAAAGGCTTGTAAACTATATTGATATATTTGTAATTTTAAAAATTAAGTTAATATATTTACTTTTTATAATGTTGTAAATATTTACAAATATACTTACATAATTTGCGAATCTTTGCAAATATACCTACGGTATAATGGTGCAGTAACAAAATTATAATAACGCCGGTATGTTTACAATTATGTTCAAACTATAAAAGAACAATTTGTAATTTTTGAACCTAGGCAGATATATTTAGGATTATGGTCAAACTAAGCATATATATTTACAAATCACCTTTCTTTTTATTCGTATTATTACCCTTTTTATATTATATTTGAAAATGTTATCATTTCTCAGGCGTATCTTTTTACTCATCATTATTACTTTTATTATATTATATTATTTTCTATCAATTAAAATTTTTTATCAATTCTGAGACATATCCTTAATATTCTTTACGATCATTGAGAAAACAACATAGAAACCGTTTATAATAAATAAATAAAACTAAACAGTTTATAATAAACACATAAAACTACTAATTGGTAAAATACCAAAATTTGTTTAATAAATATTTATCAATTATCATAATATCTCATTGTTCTAGTTAGCGTAATAATAGCCCGAACTGTCAAGAATATAAACTCGTGTGCCTGAAGGTCCAAGCCTCTCCAAAGCATGCGATGCTTGTTGAATTGCATGCGCTGCTAGGGCTGCTTTTTCGTGCACCGGAATGCTAAAAAGAACTTTCGGCGCCCCGCAAATTGCGCCTTCGAGGTCTTCATTGGCTTCTTTTCGGCCTTTATTCCATGCCATTCAAATTCCAATTCCACATGCTTTCTACTGTTGAATGCGAAGGTGGCAAAAATCCTGACCGATGATCACATTATGTACGACTTGCATGTAATTGAGCATATTCATCCACCTAAAAAATGCGGTCTTCTTTTTCATTAAGAAAAAGGTCTTGTGTAGTCGACCTAATATGACCTATCCTCGTTTGGTCGCCGGGTGCGGAAACGAAGCTTTCGTTCCCATCCGGTGCGTGTTCGAATCCCATGTAGTAATTTTGAACTAAAAATTTCTATGGAGGCTGGTGTGTGATCTTCCTTGTTTGGTTAGAAGTTGGTGGTCACCCCCATTGATATTTAGGAACTTGTTGTCTCCCTTTGGAAATATTGTTAGAATTGTCTCAGAACTTTAAATGTATTATGAGTTGAGATATGTCGTAAATATACTTCATAAAAAAAAAATGACCTATCCTAATAGTCCATTACTAGCTATAACTTGTTTTCATATTATGCCCGATTAGTGGGATAGATTAAAACAAAGGAAATTCATAAATTTTAAATTTCTAAATTCTGGACGTGACATATAATTATTCTAATAAAATAAAATAACTTTTATTAAAAAATTTACTTTTAAAATAATTAGCATATTCCACTATTGATGACAATTTTCTTTTTTTTTATTTGAAAAAAAATGATGTAAAAAAGGTAGCAAGAATTTTTTTTTTTTAAAAGGTATAAAAAGAAAGAAAATGCTCTAGTCCATGCATCCCTTGACTTCTCTAATTTTAAAATTTTTTAAAAATTGTAACTATTTATTATGTTTGTTAATATGTATTTGTTTATGATATAATAAATTATTTTTACCGAAAACTTATATTTTGAAAAACGTCAGTGCTCGTTCAAGGTTGTGAAATGTGATGAGAACATTTTATAATGTATTATGGTGTTTTAGGATATGAAAAATTATATTAAGAATGAAAAATAATTTTAAAAATCCAACAAGTAGGTTTTTTTTTTTTTTTGATTGGAGTATATTTTACATCATATCTCAATTCATATTACATTCAAACTCTGAGATAATTTTAACAAGCTTACAATGAAAGACAACAACAAGCTTCCACAGATCAAATGGAGAGACCACTAGCTCCCATCAAAGTATAAAGGGGGACCACATGCCCCCACCCCAAAATATGGTTCCGAATTCCACCTGGGATTCGAATCCTGCACCGGCTGCGAACGGAAATCCCGTTTCGCAGCTAATGACCAGACGAGCGGTGCTCGTCTGGCATCCAACAAGTAGGTTTAGTATGCATTAAAATTGAAAAAAATTGAGAATCGAAATTTTTTTTTATGAAAATTTCATGATGCTTTGTATAAATTCAAACCACCAAATTTTTTTTCTATTGGTATCATACAATGCAGCATCTAATATTGTAAATCAAGCCTATTCAACTTGGTGATAATAAACTCCCATTTATCTTAGATAAGACAACAAGCTTCCACCTATATTTTTAGGGAGGCAAAGCTCCCACATTATCTATACACACCCCTAGCTGCGTCAATGGCATCAGGTGTTATTTGGAGCAAACCACTCATATTTTTAGTTTAGCTAAACTGTAAGAAATTTTTACTATCTAGTATTTCAGGGAGGTATGGCTAATTTTCTAATTAAACTTATTTGTATTTATTGTGGCCCACCTAAATATCCAATATATAATGACGACATCTGATATTTTAAGTGGGTGTCTTGGATTTATAGTAACATAATGTGTAGATTGGGATGGGTGTATCATAACCCTGGACGCCCAACAATTACTTAACTAATAGTAACTTCATGTATTTTATAATTGTTAAAACTTTTCTACATGTATCTGGCACTTATTATTTAGTCTAACAAAATTTCGAGGTAATTAAATTAAAGGCTGATGACATTTAAGTTGCATGCACCTGAAAGAAAATATTGTACAGTGCTGCAAAATTGTCAAGAGATATTCAAGAAAAAGGCAAAAAAAAAAAAAACTTACACCACCACCTTGAAATTCAATTTGAATTTATAATTAAGTAGCTAGGTATAACCTTGCTTGTATCTGCTAAAGAGATCTTCTGTCTTAGCAGTTCTGAAAGCACAGCATCCAAGCAAGTAGACAATGATGAGTGCAACAAGGGTGAAAACCAGAATCAAATCTGCTTTCCTCCATTCCTTCTTCAGATTTGCCAGCAATCCTGCCTTGCATGACTCGCATGAATAGCACAGCTGCGTCTGCTCATTGCTCCACAACAAGCAGTCCATGTCTTCAGCACTGTTGATTGGGCTGATCCAATATGTCGGATTCACAAACGTGTATCCACATAAGGTTGGTGGCTTGCAACATCCAGACTGCAAAACAAGATTTTTTCTTTTTTCATTAACAAAAGGAAAAAGTAATAACGATAGTATTTCATGACAGAGAAAAATGAGTGGCTAATAAACCCCTTTTCAAATGCATAGTCCATCTAAATACGCTTGAAAAAAAGTTCTAGATTAAAAAGACATTATTAAAACTAAAAAATAAAATAGCTTTTGGTTTTTAAAAAATTTGAGAACAGGCCAACTGAGGTTAGCTCAGTTGGTGGCGGTACCCGTTGGGGTGCTGTTAGGTTATGGGTTCGAACCCCACTGATAGCATTTGGTGTGGGCTTCTGTAACCCCTTTGCATATGTCCTTATTATTATTGAGGAATTTATACTTAGTTACTCAAGTACGATGGTATCTGTAATATGTCCCTTCATTGTGAGGGTTGTGAATGGGTTTGATTTGTAATATCATAATATCAAGATGTCACAGGTGTATATAATACCAATAAAAAAAAAATTGAGAACAGAGATGATGATTGAGAAATATACATAGATCCAAACAAGAATTAAGAAGAATGATCAATTAAAAATGTTTCTAAAGGTAGGGATCCAAAAGAAATTTCACCCTTTCCCTCACTTGACAAACAGAGCATTATTTCACACAAGCAGATGAGAACTACAAAAAAGCTTAGAAACAGAGTATTATAGAGCATCTTACATATATGCATATGATTTGTGGCTTTGAAGAAAATATGAATACAAACCTGATTCTAAATATTTTTATAATCAAATCCTCCTACATATATACACATATTTTCCGTCTTAATATTAGTCTTCATGAGGCTATTATAAACCTTTCTCAAAAACCACTAACGACTTCAACTCATTAGCTGAATACCAGAAGACAAAGTAAATATCATGTGGGTTCGTTTCCACCTGTAATGGGTCGATATGTGCATTAAAGAAATCTTGGGCGAATCGATAGCTCTGGTTCAGCTCGGCACACATGTTAGAAGAAGCGATGCAGCTTTTGATTCTGTCCCATTTCCAAGAGCTATGCACTCTCCGACGCAGCCAACCGGAGTAGTCGTCAAGGCGATATTCCAAGAAGGCGCGGCTGGGCACAGGGTGGCCGGAGCCCCTGCCGGTGACCATGAAGACAAACACCACCAGCACCGTCAGGAGGACGATGAGGACGAGCATGGCTACCAAGTAGAAGAAGAGAAGCCATGCGATGCGCCAGAAGGCACCGACAAAGCCGGCGAGGGCCACGACCAGGATCAGGATGCCGAGGATGATGACAGGCCATTGGAGGATCTTAACACAGCTGTTGTCAGGCTGGGAGTTGAGCCAGATGCCGGTGCCGATGACCGGGATAGAGAGAAGCATGGCGACGAAGTTGATGGCTCCGATGACATTGCTTCTCATGGCCATCCTGGGTGAGATCACAGAAAGACTATCGGCCAGCCAAAGATGCTGAAATGAGGTTGAGGTTGCTTAGGTATGGAGGAGGGGGAAAAAACAGATAGTAGAAAGGATACCTTGGATGCCACTTTAATTTTCTGTCCACCATCTTTTTTTGGGGTTGCATTAATTTATATATATATATATATATATATATATATATATGGGAACCGATCCTGTGCAGTCGGACTGCACCACACCGTAATTACGGTGCAGTCCGCTGTAAAATGGACCCCACACATATTAGATTGTAATGAAACTTTATAAACTCATTTATCCATATATAAATCATACTTTAGACGGTTTAGATGTTGAAAAAACTATTTTAAACTTAATATTTACATTAAATTATTTTATTACGTTGATTTTGCACTATTTTAAGATGGAGACTACACACATGTTGCATTTGGATGAAAATTGGTATGATAATAAAGTGAACAATTCTAAATACAATGGGTGGGGTGGATTTATGAGAAATGATCAGGTAGGGCCCACAGTGCTACGACTGCACGGTGCAGTCGCATGCACTGGATCATTTCTCTATATATATAATGTGTGTTTTTATCATTGGTTTCACAACAACATCTTTGGTTTTTAACTTTTTCTTTTTGTATTTTGTTTTGATCCAAGTCATTCATATTAGAACTAGTTATTTGTTTACATATGAAAATTAATTAAATTGAAAGATTTTCAAATCTATAATTTTTAAAAATGACTTGAAGGTTGAATTTGGATACTGGGGGCTTTTTCCTTTTTATCGTGGATTGGGCATCGATTAGATGGTTGAGATTGCATTCGTTTTGTTATTGATTTCAGATTTCGTTGTAGATGGGAGCTCCTGGTTTGGGTTGCACCGTAGGAATTACGATGTGGTGGTGAACATGCAACAAAATCCTCTAGGGATGTGGGGCAGTGAGGGTTAATAAAGCAGGTTTGGGAGATGTGGCATACGCGGTTCTGTAATGCCTTTAGATTTAGCTGCTTTTTCTTTTCCTATTGCATCCCGACATGTTCACACGCAAGCTTGGAAGGATGACTTTCCATGCAAAGCTTCTTTATGCCATGCCAGGGTTTTCACCTTGAGAGCAGCAACCGCCAAAAATCCAGATGATATCTTTTGGAAATAATGCATGATCCCACGGTTTAAGATCTCAGGTGTGTTTGGTAAGTTGTAAAATTTTTTATGAAAAGTTTTGTATGTAAAAGTTGTCAAATCAGTAGAAAATGATGTGATATTGTAGGGATAATGATGAAGAATAAAGAGAATAAATTTAAAATAAATAAGTTAGTTGTATTGTTAGTTGTGTAGAAATGATTGAAAAGTAGAGTTGTTGTATAGAAATATGTGTTAAAAATAATTTAAAAAAAAGTAGTTATAAAGAGTGAAAAGTTTTAGATTGAAAAGTTTTAACTTGACAACTTTTCTAAATTGCCAAACACACCCCTTATTTGAGAAATCGAGCTTTCAATTAAAATTTTAAGTGTGTAACTCGGTTAAAATACCACTTTTGGGGATGAGGCGGTAATTATATATCTGAGATGATTCAATGCAACATTTGCACAGAAGTTCTAATGCAAATGTTTGCATTACCCTTTTATTTTTAATTTTTGAAATTTTTCACTACTAATATACGTACCCAAGCATGTATTTTTATTTATGAAATTTTATAATTTTATTAAATTTTAAACTTTTTTAAAAATTTTGAAAATAAAAACAGTTGCCACTGTTCACGCTTCCCACATGAACCGTGGATTTACTTTGTTTTCAAAACTTCAAAAAAATATTATAGAATTAAAATTACATACGTAAGAAGTGCATACTTCGGCTCCATGTATTATTGGCAAAAAAACAAAAAAATTAAAAATAAAGGGGTCATGTAAATTTTGCATTGAATGAGGATATTGAATAATATATAATAAGCAAACATTCCATTGATTATATACTATTAAAACTTCAAATGAAATCTTAGTACTTTTATAATCATATTATTATATTTGACGGGTATAGAATTATACTGGAGTACAACTCGGCTCTAGTAGTTCAATGAGGGATGCGTCTTACTCTTATTATATTTTCAAAAATTCTTATTAAATTCTATTTTAGATTGACCAGAGACCGTCCTTACTTTATTTTTTTAAAGGTAGATTAGTTTGAGGTCAACAATATCCTATTTTTTTTCATCAAAAAAAAAAAACAATATCCTATTTTTTAAGATCAAGTTAATTTCAATTTTAATTTCAAATTAATTCTTTAAAACGATCCTTTATACTATATTTGAACATTATAATTCTTTTATAAATCTTTTCTTTTTTATGTGAATACTATAAATCTCAGTAATATCTATAGTCATTATAGTAATAACATAATTTTAAACGGGCCCGATCATGTGCGTCCGGACGACATCGTCCACCCCTTGCGCATGTAAGGGCGCCTATTGGATTGGGCGGGAATGGGATTCGAGGGGAAAGTTTCCAAAAAAGCCCTTGAGTAAGATGCTGCATCAGAAATGAAAAACCCAAAAATCCACGTATCTTGATTCGTCGTTCACCAATCACCGTCTTCGTCTCGTGGATGCGCCGACATGCTCATTATCTTCGTGCGAACATCGCCCCCATCAACATTGCCATTGCCGACGCCGGTCTCAATGACCAATCTGCCTTCATTAGCAAGCTCAACAATGAAGAGTTTGTCCACATGCTGGCCGACATCCTCAAGGAGAATGACATCTCCACCTGCAACATCCTTTTTGACACAGCTCTCACACTGCCCTTTCTCCTTTCTCCTCCTCTTTCTCTCTTCCCTTTCTACTCTTCCTTCTCTCTGTCCTTTCTCACCCTCTTCGTTTGATTTGGGTGACTTTGGCTGTCTTGTTTCAACTTTTTTCAATTCCAGCACCAGCTAAGGAGGACGATGAATAAGAGGAAAATAAGTTGGGAAGGAATTGAGCATTCAAATGGCGTTCAATTTGGTTTTTTTTTTTTTCTTCAAAAATGTTGGAGCTGGGAATTGCTAGTTTTTGGCTGGGAAGGAAACGGTAATGCCAAAAAGTGTTTTATTTTTTTAATTTTCCCCTCTGGGTACAAAAATGGCACTCGTTGATTTTTGCTTCGAATGTTACACGGGACATTTCCAGTTAACGAAGTCGTCTTGTGAGGTGAAAAAGAGCATTATGCCCTTATTAAGAAATAACTAATGTTTCTAGCCGGTTCTGATGTTGTTGAATGAGACAAGGCTAAGCATTTCCTATGCCCCTTTCACAAGTTTTATGTATCAGCTTCGGTCGGCAACACCGGAATTGCTTCTTTCTTGGTAGTTGTAACAGCTCCACATGCATTTGCAAATTTCAATAGCTCTCTTAGCCTCATCTCATCCAGCAAATCAAACATCATGAGCTTCAGCTCTGATGCCATGGAGACAATGCGACCTTGTTGGTGAAATTTTGTTCCCTGGTCAAAAATTCAAGCTCATTATCACTGTGACCTTAATGATGTCCTAGTTCTCCCATATGCTCATGGTCTGCTTGTGAGCTAATTAGTCAATGGCCGAAGTAGCAACCTTAAGTTGGGATCATATGATAGCAATGTGCTAGCATCCCTGCCCACATTGATGGCATGCAGATGGGCGGATCTGCAAGGCTTCATGATCAAGTTGATCGACCCATAATGGAAAATCTTCAGAAAAATCCAGAATCAAATGATATTTTGAAACTCAATTACTAATTGGATCTGCTAAAGATTTGAGTTCAGAGTCCTTGAAGCGCATGTTGGTGCTAGGGAGGCGCCGGAGACATTGAACAACAAACAAGGATTTAGGGGATTTTGGGTTTTTCATTTCTGCCATAGCATCATTCTGCAGGGGCTTTTTTGAAACTTTCCCCTCAAATCCCATCCAACGACAACTTCAGCTAGGGGTGGGAATCGGGGCGGGTCAGGATTTTGATGATTTTAAAGAAATGTGGGGCGGGTCGGGGCAAAATTCGGGTTTTTACAGGGTGGCGGGGCGAGTCAAGGCGGGTCGGGGCGGACCTCCCTGTTGACCCGTTTTCTGATATTTTACATTAAAAAGAAAAACCTCGTTCAATGCTAATTTTCATGTTTTATTTAATTATTT
>JAXCLR010000073.1:2605492-2652225 GCA_035584095.1 Annona squamosa
ATTCGGTTGGGAGCTGGTTGTCTCCCCATTTGATATTTGAGAGCTGGTGGTCTCTCTTTGAAAATATTGTTAGAATTATCTCAGGACTTTGAATGTAATATGAATTGAGATATGTTGTAAATATACTCCAATCAAAAAAAAAAAAAAAGTTATTTACTGTCATTGAAATGTCTAAAATACCCCTTTTCATTTCATCGCATCAATTCCATGGATCCTATGTCGATATAGAGATGACGATGCTAATGCCTGATTTGGTGGTTGCTACCGGGTGGGATCTAGAAATTGGGTGTGGATAATATAAGTTTGTCTAACTTTTTAAATTTAGAAGTGAAAATAAAAACACTACAGCAGAAAAGCCCCTGAAGGTGGCAATGGATTTACGACTTCAAATTTGCACGTGGCGGCCGTGACTTTGATCCTAGCCATACCATCTTTGTCTCTTTCTCAGAGATCGACTTGACAAGGCAGCATTTAATGGCTGCAATAGACAATTTTACAAGGGGCGTTATCTTTTTCTTTTTTCCCCAGCCCCAATGGCGATGGTTATTGGTTTCTATGAACTATGATTGCATGGCTGAAGCGACTACGATAATAGCTGAAGACGGTGACAAGGATTCCTACACCATACAAAATTGAATTCAAATAAGGGGTCCTACATTCCGGCTATTCTGATGCTTGCCAAATCTGACCGTCGCCATTTACCATTGCCATCTAGGAATTTTTAATTGTGCTGGATCAATACAATTTCATGGAGTCGCTGCAATGTCGCCGGTGTCGAATTTCATGTCTACTGCCATCAAGTGGAAGAAGAAGGCAGAACAGTGTCTTCTGTATGTTTTTGATGGCATCAATTGGATGGACAACTTGGATCAGTTACATCAAATTTGAGATGGGTTTTTGGATCTCTCGAAGAATGCGGAGATGGGGAAAGTGGTTTTGATCGTCGGTGGTCTTGGAGAAGCAAAAGGCATGTGGTTTCAGTCTTTCCGACTGATTGATCGATTTTGGATTATCCGATTAAAGTTTGCTGGTGCCGAAACTGAGGTAGGTTCTTCCCTTTTCCTATTTTTTCTTTGCCATCAAGCAGAACCGTTGCTCGCTGCTGGCTTGAGAAGCATCGCTAGATCTATCTACTACGTTGCAAATTAAATGATTGCAATTAGAGTTTTTTCACCAGCACAGTATCAGAGCCAAAGAAGATTCTTTCCACTGGCAGAGTACCGGAGCCATGCGAGATGAGCTAAGATGGGTATATATCGTATTTCATAAATTTAAAACGGCCATGATTGCCATTCGTCACTCAAATGGGTGTGGATGAAATTTACTTTAAACGTTCTGGGTATATTTGTAATTTTCAAAACATAAAAATTAAGGTTAATGTAGTGGGTACATTGGAAATTGACCCTTTTTATTATCATAATTTATAGTTAACATCATTGGTTTAAGAAGAGAACAACACTTTGTACCTTCGAGATACACATGTAACTATCGAAGTAATCTCATTTTTTTTATTAACTAGCATCATTTCTTATGTTGCTGAAAACATGGGTATTTCGATTTTGATTCTGAACTAAACGAGAAATCGAAGTAATCACTCAACCACTAATTAACAGATGCACCCTTCAACATATATCTACTCATCAAGCACAGAAATTCAAAGCCAAATGTTTTCCAAATCTTGTGGAGCAATCTTTGGGATGAATCAACCAAGTTGGGGGAGCAACAGCATATCCGCTTCATCCTCAATGATTGTGAGCATGTGGTGGACTGCAGCAGCAATGTCATCAGCTGAGCTTAGATGGCATTCTTCCTCAGCCTGCAGTAACAGCAGCAGCAAATTTGAGGGAGGGGAATTGAATGCTGAGACATGGAAGTGGGAATATGCTTGTAGCCCATTTCAGGAAATCCCTACCCCTTTCAATGAAATTATATATCCTATTAATCCACACACCTTTCACTACTTCGACATTCCTGACAGAAACTCATGCATCATTCATCTCACCAACTTTTGTTCAGACCCTGCAATTAATGGCCCCCCTGACACATGGACCATAGATAGCCCATTTGTCTAATTCCTTGAGACAATATCTAATGTTTTTTTTAAAAAAAAAAAAAATTTCTTTTTTTTTGCCCTCATGTGAAAATTCCTCAACATGTGAGCACCACCTACATTAGGGCTTGATTGTCTGAATAGATGCTCCACACATGCATTCTTTCAAACATGTCATGTGGAGACGTGGACCACACGGGAAATGGATGATGTGTCAAGTCCTTCCCACCACCAAACCGGAAAAGCATTTACAGCACAGGCAAGGCGACATAAGCGTCAGAGACACTTGTGACAAACTGTTTTGACTGGAATTTCTTAATATTTTGACTAAATCAAAATTAATTCGCTCTTTTTCTTAATCAGAAATACATGTGGGTTATGCGTTGGTAGGATGGAACTAAATAACATGATTAATTTTAATTCAAAATAAAATATTTCGATATGCTCAGACAGAATTGGACATAAACAAAATATCTATTGAAAAAATCTCGGTAAACTAACGGAATCTGATTTTAAAAGTTTTTAGATGAATCTCTCTTTTTATTGGACTTCAAACGTGCTGCAAATCTTAGCGGTGTAAATTATAAATTTAAAACTAAAAAGGATTAAAATGTATAAAATATTAGCAAATTCTGTAAGCACAGTACAATTTTTCGTTGAACCAATTACCACTGGCAAAAAGATATTTCCAATCAAAAAAGTTACCAGTGGCGAAAACACCACAAGAAATGTCGCTTTATGCAGTTAATTTGTTTAGCCGCATAAGACATATTTTAGCTGCAATAGATATATTTAGGCTAAAATTAATTACTTAGGTATAAATATTTAGTTGCTTTGGAGTGGAGACCTTTGGTTAAACGTAACAGTTTTTACGTCAAATGGAGCTAAAATTGACATTAAATTCAATTACTAAAGATTGGTTGTAAATAATAATAAAATTATTCAATGAAAATAAAAATTTATCCATACGATAAAGATAAAGTGGAAATAAATATAAAATAAATAAAATAATACATGATAAGAATAAAGAAAATATGATAAAAATTAAGCATTAACCTTTGCATTTTCATTCCCTCTGAACAAACTGAATGGCATTTTCCTTAACTCAATGATTGGATTTTTTTATGAATATTTTACAGTTATCTTAATTAATATTGCAATCAAGTTTTAAAACATGCTTATAATTTTTTATACTAACAGACATCTAACGCTATTCCTAAATCTCTTGCTCAGAGGACACTCCGGTGTTAAACTCATATCCGCACGGTGGTGGCGGGATGAATTACCACGAAGCTAGATGTGTGATGGCAACTCTATGGTTAAACTTGAGAACTGGTTTTTAGGGGTCGCATTTAATATTTGTACCTGAATAAGCTGCTACGTACTATTACCATGCAAGGTAATTATAATGTGCTCCACACTCAATAGATGATCTGAGTCGAATTTGAAGTTATATTTTATTGCAGCTTTAATTCAAAATTAATGTTGATCAAAATGGTGATCATGTAGCTAGATTAACTATATTTGATTCGAAATACCAATATTAATGCTTTGATATTTTTAAAAGCATTTTCTTTGACCGTCGTTTATTAGAATTATAATTTCGATTAAATTTAACTTTTGGGGAATATCTGAAGAATTAATAAGATAATAGAATACCCCAAAATATTCGCGTTGACAGCAATGTCAACTCCCACGATCCTCAACCCACACAACCCAAAAAGAAAACTTCATTTATAAAAAGAAGAAAAATAATATTGAACTTCAAATCTGATTAGTAGTTGAATTTTTTAGTTTGAAAAATATATTAATCTTCATTTTATTAGATAATTATTTTGTTTTCCATAATTGTGTCTATTTGCATCTGCAGAATGTATTTTCTATGCAAACATTTCACACTTTTCTTTTGCAATTTTAACTATTCAAGAGTCAAATACATAGGAGAAGAAGAACAAAAGCATTTCATGCCCAATTTGGTAATTTAAAAAAGGTTAAAAATATAAAACAATTAATACCATAAGAAAATAAATTTTTAGCAGTGCTGAAATTTATTCTCATTTGTATTAGTTGATACTGTGATGTCGTTGCAACTAATTAGTCTCTATATATAAGTTAGTCGCAAAAGAGTTTAACGATATTTTTTTTAAAAGTTGTTAAAAGTATTACTTTTAGTGACATGATTTGCTATTAAAATTTTCTTGCAATATTTGTTGTATTATTATTATCAAAAATTAATGTTCGCTAATAAAAATTATTTATGTCAATAAATAGTCATTAAAAACATGCTATAAATTTTAACTTCTTGTAGCATAATGCAAAGAAAATCATAGAAATGATAAGTCAAAAAATTAGTTATTATATAGTTAAAGCGTCATATATCATTATCATGAAGTATCTATGAAAGAAAGGCTTATTACTCAATAGAGCATTAATATAAAAAACGTTATTAAAATTTATTTCCTTAGACATTGAAATGACATTTAACGTACTAATAACCAATATACTTTTTTGCTTATTAAATGATTAGCTTTCTAAAGATTTTATTTATGTTTTTTTATTCATTTTGTAATATTACCCATTACCACTATAAAACACCAAACAACCACTCAAAAATAAATAATCCATATATATAATATCGTGATTTAATGAAGGTCAGTAATTCGTTAGATTTTGATGAATGAAAATGCAAGGAGTAATTACACACGTACCTTCAAACTGAAAGAATAAAGCACCAAGGGATCCAAGGTGGTAACATTGACGTGAAGGATGGTGAGCCTCATCGACTGAAATCCGGCTACAATCTTCATCAGCTGCCTCGATCTCTTCCTCGACAGAATCCGCAGATTTGCATGGCTCTCGGTCATCGTAGCCTCAATGTCGGCCACAGCTCTCTGCCCAGTACTGCTCATCCGATCCGCTGCCTGCTGCTGCAGATAATGCTCTCTTGGAGCTTGTTGACACCATGAATACTGAGGATAGCTGAAGAACTGTGCAAAAGGAGGAGAACCCAAGTCAGCAATATTGCCATTGCTGCTGTTGCTGCTGCTCTCATGTTTGCCTTCTCTTCCTAGTTTCTGTTGGCTCAGCAGCCTTCTTTGGGCTTCTAGAGATTGGAGGTGTTGCTCAAGCTCCTTCACAAAATCAATGGCGCCACCAACCGTGGAAGCTTGATCGCTCTGAAACGAGTGATGCCCAACAAGAAAAATAAGAAAAAGAAATTGCACTGATGCAATCTCACAGGTGTTAACAGAATCTGAAAAAGAAAATGGAATTAGGAAATAAAAACCCGCTTTCCTTATCTCTCTCTCTCTCTCTCTCTCTCTGGGGGGCGGCCTGAAAATCAAGTTGCAAAACATGACAAACGTTGCGCAGTTCAAGGCTGCTGCCACTAGCTCACAGCTTTTGGTCTGATCGAGCGGGCAAAACCCACCTTTTCCAAGGATTGCATTTTGGAGTTGTAGATATGGCATGCAAAAGTTTAAGCTCGTGAATCATTTGTATTTTCTGACATGAGCATCAGAGTGATAAAACCTGACGAATCTAGTGTCCCGTGATTTTCCTGAGCTTTTTCATACGCCTAATTTCTACTCGGAAACATAACACGGAAGATGAAAGAGGTTTTCATGGCACAGTGATCAAATTTACAAAAAATCTCAATTACGGAGAACTTCTTGGTTTGGATACCTCGTGGTTACGTCTATGATGGGAATTTCTAATTAATGCAGCATCGGAGTTATAGAACTAGTGAATTTCTTCCTTTTTGGCAGGCTGACCCCAACTTTCTCAAATTTCTACTCTAAACATATGCAATATGGAAGATGATCAACTAGGTTTTCAAGGAAAATAATCAAATTAAAGAATTTCAAATGAGAAGAATGTCGCCCCCCGTGCGTTGCATGGTCTGGACTTATGACTCAAATTCTTCTAGAACTTCTTGAATGATGAAAACAGCTAATATATACGATCAAAATCTACAGAACTTGAGTAAGCTTTTTGGGACATGTTTCTGCAAAAGGAGACCTCCCAAATGGATATTTCAGGCCAATGGAACGGACCCCAATTCCAACATCAAGACCCACAGGCATCCCAATCTGCATATCTGATACGTCAGAAATCAAGCAAAGCAAAAGAACAATGTGGGGATGCTGCTAACCCTCTGAATATATGATTCAGGCATCAGAGACCGCAACACAGCAAGATGCTCATTCATCTGTTTGCGCCGGTTCCTTTCCACAGCTATGTGTGTCATCCTCTGAGTCTCGGCCTCCTCTTTGTTCTTGCAAACCCTAGCCCGCCGCCGCCTCCTCTTCTTGCCTTGGCCCCCGCCAGAATTCGGCTTCCTTCCCACTGTTTCTGATGTGTTGGAGCTCCCAAACATCAAGGGGGACTTGCCCAATTGCACATGAAGATTGAAAGGGCATAAATCACAGCCAATATCATGTGGGGCTTGTGCTGCCGCCAGGGGCTTGGCGATATCGGTGTGGGGCAAGAAGCCTCTGAATTTTGGAGGTTTTGGGTGTTGTTCAGTGGTTGGTATAGGATCATGGATGGTGAAGGTGGGGTAGTTATTGCCAGCGACTGCCTCTAGAGCCATATTATGCACGCAGGTCTATGTACGACTATGGCTTAGCAGTGGGATTTTAAGCTCTTGTTATCTCCTCGCACTCATGCACGCCCAATGGGGCTCCAAATGAAGAGGCCATGATCGTTTAATACCAAAACCCAGCTTTTTGAAAAAGCTTGTTCTGAGGCCTACAAAAGCTGGGGGGCGAGAGAGAGAGAGAGAGAGTTGAATTGATGACGTAAGTCATCAGGACGAAGCGAAGAGTTCAGTGGTAGTTTACCACCGACGGGCAATTTGCAGTGGGTGGTAATCACAAGCAAAATTAAAAATGGTTCATATAGTATGGGAAATCTTTTAAATGGACTGCTAAAATGTGATATAAACTTATCATAACAAGGATTTGTATACGGGACAATAGAAGGCACATCATATACTACTACTACCATGCTTTCATATCTTATCTCTCCTCATTAGCTGAAGTCTTGATGATTTCTACGTTTCATATCCCTATCACAGGATAAGGGCGCCTTCTTTGCAAGATGTTTGTAAGTTGGCTCCAATACCATTTTATCCAGGAGGTCTCTACCTAACTTGCTGCGGTTGTTCAACTACAAATTTGATTGGAAGAAAAGAAATCAGAATGTTTTTTTCTTGAAAATATTATTTTTCAAGGTACGATTTAACTTAAACCTATCATAAAAATCTATCCTTTTTCGTCATCACTTGTATTTCTAATCATTCTTGTAGTCTATTTCGACTTTATTCATTTTATGACAGATATGGCCTTAAAATTTTCTTTCCTTTTTATTCGATTTCTCCAATCAACAGGCCGTAGAAGGACCCCATCCTAAACTAATAATAATGAGCAAAGTAAGCTTTCCAATGCCTATATATACTATGAAACTAGAGAGGGAAAGGAGAGGAGGAAGCTTGTAGATGAGGTAAATGGTTCATAAGACTTCAGTAACAGTTTACTGCACAGAATAGGTCATTCGAAGTACCATGGGTGCAAACAGCTTGGTCATGGCCATTGTAGCTTCTCGGAGGGGACACATGGCAACATGCCAAATTGAAAAGGTTCATAGATATGATGTGTGTAAAATCCATTAAATGGCAGTTAAGAATATTTTAATGTTTGTCTATTTCAGGCAGTTGAGTTACATACATGGTAAAATAATCATACTACTATCTGAAATTGGATGGTCCTCTTCAAGGCATGGATTGCTTATACAGAAACATAGCATGTGATGCCCAATAATGAGTCGCCATCAGTATGAAATTGGCTAGAACTCGATTGTAAACCATGAAAACACTTGCTGCAGGGTGGAGAGTTCCTTCAAATCAATAGATCTTCCTTGCACTCAACGTGATACTTGCTAGATATCGGCCGCCCATGTACAACGGACATTCAATAGGATAGAACTAGCTGCAAAAGTTGCGTATGGCTCAAGTGGAGGGTCCAAGAAGTGGAGAAATTTGCAACATCAATTGAAAAAATTTGATGGTAATTCGCAGAATGCCCACAATGTTCATTTGAGTAGTAAATATTGTCACATGCAAGGAAAGCAAATGCCTGAATATCGGTCATCAAAGTCAGGCAGAGTAGAAAAACAACTTGCGTGGCAGGGTGAAAAGGGTTTGCACGTGAGGAAGTCAGTAACGAAGAGGTGTGCATGTCTGCGTTCAGCAAGTAAGGTAAAACTGTAAAAGGTGGCCCTCCCTCCTCTTCTCTCTCTTGCCCATGGCATTGGATTTCCCACTCGGCAGACTGTCATGCGCTGCAGCAGCCTGTGGCCTCTCCTCTGCTCTGCTGTCCATGAATCCAATATTTTGACACGAGAATTTACATAAAAACAAGAAATGCAAATCGAGATGGAAAAAGTCACCCTGGACCATGCTAATTTGCAACAAACTACTGCATGTCCCCGGTACCTTAGATTCTTAGCATACACACACATGGAGCTCATGTATTCAATGTCCCCCCATGGAATTCAATTAATGCAAAGAAGAAGTATGAGAACTTGTCAGCTCATGCGCCCAATTGGCCCCTTGATGATGATATTTTGTAGATCAAAAAAAATTCTAAAAGTGATCGTTTCATTAAAGAACGTTAGGTACGTTAATGGTGGTCGATCCGTTTAAATACTAATTATATTTTCGTAAATATGCAAAATATTGTAATGTAAAATAATAAAAGAGGAAACAGAGGGGAAATGAAATTAGGATTATCCAAATTTGGAATTCTTGTAATTAAGATATTGGTGAGTTATATTGTTCAACTCTTTCAATCAAATTAGGTTAATTTGCAAAGATACCCATTTAGTTTGATTCAAATTAAAAGCATACTTACATAGTTCTGAAAATTATAAATAACTTTTACATAGTTTAATCATAATTACAAATAACCTCTATAATGTTATGACGTCTTTACCGTATCGTCATAGCATGGAGGTAATTGTAATCATGGTTATACTAAGTGGGGATTATTTGCAAAAATTAAATATATCACTTATTTTTGAAATTACAAATGCACTCGTATAATTTGCATATTTTTGAAAATATACCAACATCGTGATGATGTCATAATGACATGGGGTTATTTGTAATTAAAGTTAACTTATATAAAGTTATTTACAATTTTTGAAACTATGTGAATGTATTTTGCAATTTTGATCAAATTAAGTGGGTATATTTACAAATTACTCATCCAATTATAAATTTAATGGGTGAGTTGGTAATCTCAAATATCAGTTAAAGGAGTTTATTCACATGTATGATAGGACAAACATCTTTTGTATTAAATACAAACATAGTAAGTATATTTAAAATTTTAAAAATTCAATGAACATATTTAAAATTAAGGCCAAATGTAGAGAGTATATTTAGATGAATTTAGAAAATTTAATGTTAGTTATCCAACATCGAGTGTAAGCGATCGTGAATGGTGCGGTTTTCAGCTTTTGAGCAACAAATATATAGGCTAAAATGGTTGGACATGTGCAAGGTGGGCATGCAATACCTGAAATTGCAGTTTGCAACCAGAGTACCACTTTTAATATTCCGTCCCCTTACTCAAAAAATGTAGCAGCAGCATTCAAGTCTTGTATGTAAAGCTGCTTTAATATTTAAATATGAAGAATCCTTCAATTACTTATTTTTGGATGCTTAGTCCATCCAGCTAGCTGCAGGTGGTCCGGCTGACCGAGACTATTTCTGATTCATTGCCGTAGTGCATTTATCCAAGAAAAGTAGGACATGAAATCAATGGGGGGGAGAATTTCAACTCCCTCATGATACCCCAAAACGCTTAAAAGACAAGACTGAAAAAGGAAAGGAGGAAAAAAAAAAAAAAAGAGAGAGAAAAAGAATTCAGAGAGAAGGAACATTTCCCAAAGAGACCAAAAAGGTGGTGTTATTGAATTCCCAAGGTCCCTTGGGAAGCTTAGCCGAAGCAAGCAAAACCATAATTGAAAGGAACAAAGGAACAAGGAAAAGAGAATAAGGTTAACAATTGCAGACGTTGGACAGGCTGTACACATTGAAGATCAATAATTAATTTACTGGTCCAAAACTGCAAAAATCTATCAATGCACTTTGTTTTCGTCAGGGACATAATTTGCTTATATGGAAAATTATATTTATTTCGAGCAATGTTGTAACAACCGGATGATCGGACCGCATCGTCGTCCTGTTAGTTCTACTCTAAATCCGCTTGCTATCCCGTCTGTTGTAGTCCGGTTCTTCCGAGTTCGATTTTATGACAAAGTAGATTCTTGGTTGGCTTTTGCAACAGTACATTGTTGTATACATTGAGAATTTATACAGCTACATGTTTACAATTTTATTTCCTGTTTGAACAAATAATATAGTCATAGAAAAGCCAATACAGTAGTTCAATCCGCTTTGACAAAACAGTTTAAACCAGTTCTAAGTGAACCTGTATGTAGATTGACCCATGAGTTTTTTTTAACACGGAAGGAACTGTCACTGAGCCTACATTTGGTAATAAGAAAGATGATTCGAAATTAAGTGCGATCATCTGATATAAGCGTTATGCCACTGCCCGCATATCGCCGATCTGGATCGCAGTCCTTGGTGTAATTTTTACACTTTTAACAATGATGTCATAATGCTCGTACAAAATTTATAGAATTATTTATCCATCTAATAGTGATCCTTTAAATAGTTTACATCTTAAAAATGAAGCTTTTAAAATTAATATTTTAATATCGAATTATTTTATTATATTAATTTTATATACTTGTAAACGAGATACATGCACGATAAAATTATACAAATGATGATCGTTTTCATGGCAATATAATTAAATATAAATAATGTTAAATATAATAGATGAAATTAATTTTTTATCGATCATCAAGATAATAAAAATAAATGAATTGCATAGTGTAACTGGATATCTTGTACCGCTTTACCTTTCCCTTTTACATTTCTTATATTTTGTCACCGTTACTTAAGAATGTGTTTTATAGAAGATAATACATAAGCTTTTCTAATGTAATATAATTTTGTTCATGATTGAAAACTTTTTACTTCTCAATATTCATATATTTAAACCATAATCTCTTATTTTCTAGAAAACCTTTTTATTTTATTTGTATCGATTTTATGAATTGCATTGCTCTTCATCTAATTTACTAGAATCACCATGCTCTTTATCTGAATTACTAGAGTTACCCTACTCTTTATCTACTTTACTGGAATCATCTTGCGTCATTTAACAAAGCATGATTAAAAAAATTAAAATTAAAGGGAAAATGAAGATTTATTGGCGGCTGAGATCATTTAGGGCTGCAATTTCCAAGAATTGAGTCCGGCTGCATAATATGTTCTATTTATGTGGACATGTCTATTTTATTCATTTTTAAAATTCAAAATAAAATAATAAATACTTTTCAGAATTGTCAAATTTAATAGAGATGAAAATATAGGTAATTTTTTAAACGATTAGCGTACGGTCATAATCATATGTTAGATAAATTATCTTATGAGTTGTGAAGGAAGAAATAGGGGCGGAAAACTGGAAAGGATTCCCATCAAAAGCCTGGTGGCTTTTACATCCACTAGATACAGAACATTAAACTTATACCATAGAATTTCCCTTTAAGAAAAACGCAATCACATGATCCAGACCGTCCAATTTCATATTAGCACAGCGAGAGAAGATAGTGTATAAATGGATGGTCCAGATGCCACCGCGTGTGTTGATTGATTAGGCCCAGCACAATGAAATGCACATCGCATGCCCTTCCTAGAAAATGTGACCCTTTATCAAGGTATTGACGAGGACATTTGAAAAGTGGGCATGGATAGTTTGAGGCCTTTGCCTTTGGAGGATGGTCCATATGTCAGGCCCTCTGCAAGGCATGCAATCAATCCATGTGAGCGCATCAAACAATCCTAGCCGTCCATTCTAAAAATCCCACATGCGGAACGGACATTGGTAATCTCTTTGCCTGCTTCCCACGCCATTCCATTCCTGTTATAAAAAATACTGATGTTGGTTCAATGCGCCCACGTATATTGAGGGTGTGCTTGGGAAGTTGTAAAACTTTTGATGAAAAATTTTTTTTATGTAAAATTTGTCAAATTAGTAGAAAATGATGTAATATTGTAAGGGTAATGATGAGAAGTAAAGAAAATAAATTTAAAATAAATAGATTAGTTATATTGTTAGTTGTGTAGAAATAATTGAAAAGTAAGGTTATTGTATAGAAAAATGTGTAAAAAATAATTTAAAAAATAATAATTATAAAAAGTGACAAGTTTTAAATTGACAAGTCTTAACGTAGACAACTTTTCTAAATTACCAAGCACACCCTGAGTTTCAATGCACTCGGGTGTATTTTACTTCATATGCGGCCCCCGCCCCCACCTCACTTGCCAACATAGGCAATATGCACGGTTCGTTGCGTACCTTTCTACTGTGAGCTTGATAATGAGTAATCTCTTACTCTCGATAAGTAATTACCCGACTTAGCGCTTCTTAAAAAATTTATTTATAATAATTTTTTATTTTTCTATATATTTGTTTATCTAAGTGTATTTAACATATAAACCAAGTTTTACCATTTTTTATTTGTTTATGTATTATTTTTTATTTGTTTATGTATTATTTTGAAATTTTTAAACATCTATGTGTATATGTGTATTTAAAATATTCTTATCTTTACAAAAATTTAAAAATATATACAAACATTCAAAAATAGTAAAATTTGGTTTTTACGTTAAATACATTTAAATAAATAAGTGTACGAAGAAAAAAGAAAAAAGTTGTTGTAAATGAGTTTTTTATGTGGACTGAGCAAGGTATTTATTTAGCCTGGGCTAACAAGATCATTCCCCGAGCTTAATTATATACACTATAATGTATTTTAAGCATCATTCATTATTTTATTCTACGTTATTTTTTCTTCATAAATATATTTTAAAACCATATATCAAGTTTTATCATTTTATAATATTTTTAAATATTTATTTTTTAATTTTAAAAAATATTAATTTTATAGGCATTTAAGTCATTTTCTCCTTAAAAAACTTGATTTTTAAAATTTACAAATAAATACGTAAAAGTATTATAAAATAACAAAACTTATATTTGATTGAATACATTTAGGAAAACATATTTATCAAGAAAAAGATTAAAAATATAACTAATAAAAAATAAATGAATATTGTATTTTATTCTAAAATAGATCATGATGTATATAATTGGCCCCCTTTTATTTTTTAGATGTGATATAATGCAACCCGATGCATCTACACGGCTTTTCTTAATTTAAAAGTATTTAATGTAAAACAATGTATTTTATAAACTATAAAATAGTACTTATTTATAACATCAAAAATCGTTCCAATTGAAAACTTATATGCTTTAAAATTTTAACATCTTTTGAAATTGAATTTCTTTTTTGGTTTTAAAGAGTTGAAGCCAATTTCTAACTATTAGAAATTTAAAATAAATATTATTAAATTTTTTTAAAATAAATATACATCATTGAAAATTTTCAATATATGTGATTTTTATTATCATGAGCAAATAAATACGGACGAACATTGTGAGTGGTATATATTAGGTAAAAAAAAACTTTCAAACTAAAAAACTTAA
Organism: Annona squamosa; assembly: GCA_035584095.1. Taxonomy (NCBI): domain Eukaryota; kingdom Viridiplantae; phylum Streptophyta; class Magnoliopsida; order Magnoliales; family Annonaceae; genus Annona; species Annona squamosa. Next base: position 2,619,236 of record JAXCLR010000073.1, read on the forward strand.
AAGGGATTCATGGATGTGAAAAGTTGCATTTAGATCATGGGTTATAAATTATGATGTAATGCAACCTACGTGTCCATACACCCCTTTGCATCTTTAATTTTAACAAGTGTTTTTTAATATCTAACCATTTTTGTCATTCGTGTATGTGTAGATTCATCAGTGTATATATTCATGATGCGAAAAGTCACGTACATCATTAACTGTTTTATATTATATATTTATTTTTAAATTTTAATAGTTTTATATTCACTCTCAAAAATATGCTATTTTTAAACATAAAGTTTCCAAACCAACTGACTTTTTATTTTATACCTAAATATATATTGGTGGAAATAACAAATAATTTTAGATTTTTCAAAAAGTTCTTTATAAAATTAAGGAAAAATTCCTTTTATACCCCTAACATTTGGACCAAATTCATAATATACTCACAATCTTTTACTAATTTCTCTTATACTAGTGCTATTTGATCTGAAATTTCTATTACGACCATGTCATTAACACAACCATTATTTACTCATTAAAAGATAATTTTACCTCTCTAAAATTTTTCTAGTTAAAATAATTCAATTTTAATACGACTTTCGAGTCATTTAATGTAATATATTGATGATTTACTATCAACAATTAAGTTATATTAGGAATAAATTGTTTCAATTATGAAATTTCAAATGGGCAAAATCGTCTTTTTATTATGGCGACAACAGCTTTGTTAACTGCATATTTATATAAGAGAAATTTAGAATGAAAGATTATAAGTATAAGAAAAAATTATGAAATATTGTGGATATATAAAGAATTATATTCAAATATTATTGGCATAAAAGTAATTTTAACTAAAATTCAAAAAGCAAGGCGTGCGTGGTTTTGGACACCTACTGCGTAAAGACGATTGGTTCGCCCACATCCGCACTCGATCCAGGCCTGCCCCGGTGCTCCGCTCCGTACGTGTTGTCGGTGGGAGCCGGGAAGTGGTAAAATGCATGCGCGATGCGTCATGATGGTGAGCTACTTCATATTCATTTATCTGCAAATCGATATTTTAATTTATACATATCTGAAATATACCTATTTCTGTCATTACCACGAATAGGATCCTTTTATATCTCATATTTCCATTAGGTTCTTCTTATAAATATAATTCTATTAAGAATTATCATTCAGTTTGAATATTATTCTCAGAGATATTAGTCGTGACCCTTTTCTATCTCGTATTTACATTAGGTTCTTCTTATAAGTATAATTCTAATAATAATTATCATTCGGTTTGAATATTATTCGGAGAGATATTATATTATCTTGGAATATTATTCTCATTTTACCTCAATTCAAACAGAATATAATTTTATAAGAATAATATTTCAAGATAATATCATATCTCTCAGAGTAATATTCAAACTGAATGATAATAAAATTATTTCATTTATATATATTTCAAAGGTGTTAATTCAATGTCTGTATCATCTCAAAGATTTTTTGTATAGTGATAAATGATTTTCTAAATTATTAACATTTTAATATAAATATCTTTAATCAGGTGCAAATCATCTAAAACCTTAATTAAAATAATTTTTAGCATCATAATAAAACAAATGATTTTAAAGGCAATTAGTAGATTATATTTTAATTCGATCATAAGAATATATCGAAATGAAGTTGTAAGACGAAAGACTTTAATAGCATGGGTTGCATCAAAATATTCCCTATTTTTTATTCTCATCCAACTGCACACTTATCTTAATTATCCCATGCAAACTGTTGCTCGCAGCCTTCAGCCAGATTCCATGCGCGCGGCTGGTTTCCATTTCATTTAAATTTTTGGGGTAATTTTACCAATCAAGAATTTTTTGAGTAATTTGCAAATATGATCTGATTATAATTGCAGAGATATTCATTTAGTTTCAAAAATTACAAAAATTAAAATTTTAAATAGAAAAGCAACCCCTTTACGCAACCGCTTGCAATCATGGTCGTTATCCAGGTCTCTAATTCTTTACAAAGTCCACTAACCGTTTCGTTGTAAACTTCGCCTCTCATGGCTTTTCCTTTTGTCATGACCCAACACGATCAACACCACGCCGCTCATTAATGTAATTATCACCTCTATTTCGTCATGACTTTCGTCACAAAACCTCTATATATTCTATCGGTTTGTGGACATAAATTCCATCTCTTGTGCTGTTGCACAGTTGTATGATGTCCCATTCTCCGTACCCGCTCTGGTCGCATGGTAGTACATATAACATATGCAGACACTTCCTCTTCTATTTCTAGATATTATTTTTCAATCTAGACCATTTGATGTTTTTACATATATTGGTTTACTCTTCATTCTAAAAATCACTTTAATTAGATATTCATAGAAGGATGGCCCCATTAGTTTGGACTAAATAAATATCTTACTTAGCCCATCTAAAAAACCTCATTTATAACAATTTTTTTTGTCATTTTTTTCCTAGACTTGTTTATCTAAGTGTATTTAACATATAAACTAAGTTTTGCCATTTTTGGTTATCCATATTTTTTTTAATTTTTAAATATAGGGGTATTCTAAAATACATGTATATATATAAATTTATAAAAAATCTCAAAAAATTATATACGCACATTCAAAAATGGTAAAACTTAGTTTATATGTTAAATACACTTATATAACAAGTGTATAAAGAAAAAAGCAAAAAATTTATTATAAATTAATTTTTTGAAGTGAACTAAGCAGAATATTTACTTAATTCAGGCTAATAGGATCATTCCTCATACTTGTATAGTATATATTATTTTCAAAAATCAATAATTAATGGCGCGCTTTCAATAGACATTGAATTTTTAATAAAATATAAATTTGCAATCAACATCATCTTTAGACTTCGTGAACAAATATATATATGAATAAAAATAACAAATAATTTAAATTTAAAAATATTTTTTGATTTTTATTGTATAACATAACATCTAACATTACAAGTGAAACTCGTTCGCCAAAAAAGACAGCTAGCTTCCTACTTGTTTTTAGGAGAGACAAAAAGCTTCCAATCTATTCTTAATGAAAACACAGAGCTCCCCATCTATACTTCGCAGGACATTAAACTCCCACCTTTTTATTACCAGGGACAATTGCACTCTTTCGCCCGCACATGAGGGCATTCGATCCTCCATAAGGGCTGTGAGCATCTATGCCCGGGGACAGAATTAGAAAAACAAAGTACTGCGGGTTACTGTACATGTAAAGGCTTGCACATGAGTAAAGTCAGGCCCATATACCCACCAAGTCCTGTTTTTATGTGTATATTAAAATTTACCATTTTTAAAGTCCTTTACATATTTTTTTTTTACGAATTTTTAAAAATAAAAAAATCTTCATTTATCTCATACTTTCAACACATGAAAAAGATAAAAAAATTTAGATTTCGAAAATTTATAAAAAATATTTCAAGAATGGTTAATTTTAATACATAAAAATATAAAAAACAAAAAATGATGCAACCTACGTTGAATCGCATAAATCATCAGGCACACCCACTTGGCCGCATTAGTAGATTGTAACAGTCCAATGATTGTTCCAATGCAATAGTTTATGGTACTCATTAGTCATGAAGCCACATCAACCTTCACACACCGTACCTTACTTGTACGACAACCGTGATTGTTGCCTTCGAGTTACGTGGTTCACATGTAGCACAGTAAATTTCGTTTTATGTAGTTAATATTTTATTTTCGTATGGTATATGTGTATATATTTGATCAAAGACCGTGCATTTTATCTCGAGGTGTTTGTTTGCATAAAAATTTTTCAAACAAAGGACGCGTTTGGCAAAAATAAAAACATTTATATTAAAAACTTTTTAATATAAAACTTTTCACTCAACGTAATGATTTTTTTAAAAAAAAAAATTCACATATTTTTATGCAACTATTATACTTTTTAATTATTTCTACATAACTACCTATATAATATATCTACTTTAACCTAGAGCATGATTATATACATCATGATATAGTTTAGGCTAACATACAACATTTATTTATTTATTGTAATTAGTTATATTTTTATTTTTCTTCGTAAACATGTTTTCTTAAATGTATTCAATTTATATAAAATTTTTTCTATTTTACAATACTTTTACATATTTATTTCAATTTTTTTAAAATATCAATTTCAATGGCATTTAAGTCATTTTCATCCCTTAAAAACTTAATTTTTAAAAATAAAATAAATATATATATAAGTATTGTAAAATAATAAAATTTTGTACATAAATTGAATACACTTAGATAAATATGTGTATGAAAAATAAAAATTGTAAGTAATTATAAAAATAAATGAATGTTGTATTTCATAATATATATAATTGGGTTCTTTTTAACTTTATTATTTTTATTTTTGATCATTACCTTCTATTATATTACATTATTTTCTCATATTTAAAAATTTTTTACGTTAAAAAATTTTCATCTAAAAATTTTATTCTTTCCCAAACAAATTTTAAAACTTTCGACTATTCACAATTATCTTATTTTAAATTATTTTTTCACTTTTTATATATAATTAAGTTACTTTTTAATCATTTATAAATACTATCCATATATTTAATATATTTATTTTAACTTTTTTTTTTACTTATCGTCATTATCTCTATCATATCATATTATTTTCCCTAATTTTAAAGATTTTTATGTTAAAAATCTTTTATTAAAAATTTTATCATTGCTTAAACTCATTGCTGAGTGGTGTCATCATCATCATCATCATAAGTCATTTTTTACCTAAGTGGGGTTGACTGTATGGATTATGTTATGTTATTCTTGGTGATTTAAGACTAATTTTTTTGTAATTTATAATATTTTTAAATCTTGTTTAATTGCTTCAATCCATATTTTTTTATTCTTCTTCTCATCCTCCTACCACCTTCTACTTGGATAGACTCTGTCTTTCTAATTTGTGTTACTTAGGCCTTCTTTTAACATGACTAAATTATTTTAATCTATTTTCTCTTATTTTATCACAAATTAGTCTCACTTTTAGGTTTTATTGAATTATTTCATTTCTAATTTTATCTTTTCTTGTTTTATCACTCATCAATCTTAATATTCTGATTTCTGCTACACTCGTTTTTTATACATGTTATTCTTTAACTGCCCAACATTCTGTCTCATAAAGCATGACGGGTTTAGTTGCAGTCTTATAAAATTTTTCTTTTAGTTTGATTGGAACTCGATGTCACATAAAATTCCTCACACACTTTGTCATTTCTTTTATTCTGCTTGAATTTTATGTATTATATCTGTAACGTCCTGAACTAAAAATTAAAGCTTTTGCCTAAATTTTCGGTCCAAGTCGTTTTAAAACTCCAGGATCTTCCCACGCAATGATTAAACCATCTCATTTATGCAATAATAAATAAACTTGCATTATTACATCCAAATCTATAGAGTTATTACAAACATGTCCACTTCAATAAATTTTTTACATCAAAGTCAAGTCACTCATTACATATAAATAAATAAATAAATAAATTTATTCATTAGCACGCCACCACCATCTCATTGGCCAACATTCTTGGGATCGTCTGAAAGTCAAAGGAAAAATGAGTAAGTTCACAAGAACTTAGTAAGTAAAATTATACCCTTAAAGAGGAAAATGAAATGGATCGCTTGAACGGATTGGATCGGCCTTTTCCTTTTTCCTGTGGTAGCGTTCCTCCTCTTTCCTCGGGTATCTCCATCGAGTACCCAAGTCGTTTATTTATAGCTCACCGGAGGATTTTCCGCTCAAAATCCGATTTCAATTCAAATTGAATTTCAAGTTCGCTGATCACAATCCTATCTCAAATCCATTTCAAATTCGAATTTCAAGATCCCTAATCGCAATCCGATCTTAAATCAAATTTTAAATTCGAATTTCAAACTAGTGAGGCTCAAAAAACAAAATACATCATTTGTACACTCTTTGGAACTCGAACTCGAGACCTTCTTTAACAAAGACCAACGCCTTAACCACTTAAGCACCTTGGGCTGTTGAGTTAAATATTCGTGATATTTTGTATAACTCAACCAATCATTCTAAGTGGGCTTATTTGGGTCTAGCCCAATAACCTTCCACTTATTTTTGGCCCATTGCTTGGTCAAATGGTCAACGGTCAGGATGCCACATCAGTGGACACATCATTAATTGAATAGTCAACTCATCATTTTTTTCTAATTATTACAATATCTTTCTCAATTTCCTCGTTCTCTTGAATTATTGATCCTAGATACCGGAAGTGTTTTGTTCTTATTACTACTTGATCTAAAATCTTAATTGATTATTCATCTAGGTTCTCACTATTATTAAAATTGCATTTTATATATTCAGTTTTTATGTTACTAATTCTAAAATCATTAGATTCTAAAGTATCTACTCACCTATTTAATTTTAAACTTAATCGTTCTTTAGTTTTGTCTATTAGAACAATGTCATTTGCAAATAACGTACACCAAGGTACTTTTTCTTTGAGATGTCTAATAATTTCATCTATTACTAGGGTAAAAATGTAATGACTCAAGGTCTAGCCTTGATGCAAACCTATTTTAATTAAAAAAATTGGTATCTTCACTAATAGTCCTCACATTTGTAACAGTCCTCTCGTACATATCTCTAATAATATCAATATATCTATTATTAATTCATTTCTTTTTCATTACTTGTCATATTAACTTTCTTGGTACTTAATCATATGCTTTTTTTCTAAGAGTGCGTTTGTTTGGGATATAAACATGTCAACCAAAACTTTTTAATTTAAATTTCACTTTCCATAACTACTTTATTTTTTAATTATTTTTTCACATTTTTCTATACAAACTACCCTACTTTTTAATCATTTTTACGCAACTATCCATACAACCAATCTATCTATTTTAGCTTTATTCTTTTTACTTTTCATCATTCATCCTATTATATCACATGTGACAACTTCTACCTCAAAAATATTTTATCAAAAGTTTTATCCCCAGCCAAACACATCCTAAATCAATAAAAATCAAGTATAAGTTTTTTTACTTTTCAAATAGTTGTCTAAGTAAGAAAATAACTTCAGTGGTTGATTACTGACATAAAACCAAATTGATTTTCTAATACATTACTTTCCTGTCTTAGTCTATGTTCAATTACTCTTTCTTATAATTTCATAATATGACTCATTAGTTTTATTCTACGATAATTTGCACACTTTTGAATATTTTTCTTATTTTTATAGATTGGGATTATAATATTTTTCTTCAATTTACTTGACATTAACTTTGTTTTTATAATCTTATTTAAAAAATTTGTTAATCATGTTAAGCCTACATCTCTCATGCACTTCCTTGCCTAAGTTAGTATATTATCTAGGTCTAAGGTTTTTCCTATTTTCATTTTCCTTAGAGCTTCTTTTACTTCAGATATTCGAATTTTTGGAAAATAATCGATATTCCTATTTTCTTCTTTATTCAAACTAACATCTAATGTTAAATGTTTGTGCGGAGTATCATTCAGTAAACTATAAAAAATAAGCTTTCCATCTTTCTTTAATATCATTATCTTTGACTAGAACTCATTGGTTTTCACTTTTAATACATCCAACATATGTTAAATTCTTGCCTTTATTTTTTTAATTTAGTCAATTTAAAAATATATTTTTCACATTGTTTAGCTCCTAATTTATCATATAAGTTGTCATAAGCCCGGTTCCAAGCCTGGGAAAAAAGCGAGAGTTGGCATGTCAGGCCGGCAGTCGGTGCTATTAAAAATCACCGTCACATCTCTTATGGATTTTGAAAATATGCTAAAAGTCATTAATGTTAGGGTGTCCCCTATAAGTGATGCATTGCAGTGGAGTCCAATTATAGTGAGAAATGAGCAAGAGTTGCTAGGACGTCTCTCCAAAAGCGACATACCACACAACGTACGGTTGTGGTCAGAAGTCGGAAAAGTTTCTCATGCCTTTATGGATGTGGTTTAAGGAAAATGTAGTATTGAAACACAAAGTCCGTTTTGCCTCGTAAAATGTTGGAACTCTTTCAGGGAAAAGTACAGAAGTAGTAGATGTTATGAAAATGAGAAGAATTAATATAGCATGCCTTCAAGAGACTAGATGGAAATGAGAGAAAGCTAAAAGATTAATCGATTCAGATTATGGTATATAGGAAAGGATGAAAATAAAAATGGTGTAGAGATAATAGTAAAAAATAAATTTATAATTTGTAAATGTCAATAGAGTAAATGATATAATTATTCAAATAAAACTTGTATTAAGTGTATAGGTTATAAATGTGATTAGTGCTTATGCATCACAAGTAGGATTAGATGATAGGATTAAGAAATAATTTTGAGATAATTTAGATAGTGTAATGCAGAAGATATCTAACTAGAAAAAGGTTGTGATAGATAGAGATTTAAATGGACATGTAAGAAAGGAAAATGTAGGATCTAAGAGAAGTCATGGAGGTTTCGACTTTAGAATAATAAATGAAACGAGGAATACCATTTTGGACTTTACTATAGCATATGATTTGATTATAGTAGATATCTTATTTCGAAAATGAGATGAACACTTAATAATTTTTAAGAGTGGGATCAATTCTAGTCAAATAGATTTTATTCTCATAAAAAAATTAGATAGATCCGTTTGTATTAATTGTAAGTTTATTCCAGGTAAGAGCTTAACTATACAACATAAATTATTAATAATGTATATATATATATACAAAAAGAGTTGATAAAAACTAAAAATAATATAATTTTAAAAATTAAATAGTGAAATTTAAAAAGAAACAACATGAAACTTTTTAGTAAAAGAATAATAGAAGAAAAAAATAAGACACACAAGAACATGAAGTATAATCAATGTAGGATGAAATGACAACTAACATAAAAGAAATAGGATAAATTATTGTAAAAATATATAAAAATCATAGAACCTCTATCAGAGAAACTCTGTGGTGGAATGAGAGTATTCAGAAAGCTATGAATATTATACAAGTAAAGTTTAAAACCGGAGAAAGAACTAAAAATGATACAGTGATACAAACTCACCGCCCGAGTGGTGCGAATGAAGTCAAATAGCCGCTGCAACGCGGGAAATGCAAATCTCCATTTCTGTCTCACACTCTCTTCCTTCTGCCGCGGACGGACATTTCATCGAACATCTCCCCTGCACATCTCGCCCTTCCTTGTTTCCATCACCCAACGACGACAAGAACAACATCAACATGACTCTTTGTCAGACATCATCTCCATCATCAGAGGAATCTCCTCTCATTTCTCTTCCTACTCACTCCATCGGTTGTTTCACAGACTCTCGTCCTCGGACTCGCCTCCTCTCCGATGCCAAGTCCTATCGCCAGGTCTTCTTCTGTGCCCGATTACAGAATCCGCAAGCCTTCCTTCCCCTCCAACCACTCCACTTGCTCCTCTCAGTCTTCCACCCACGGCCGGCGCAAGCCGCCGGTGTTTCTTACGAAGCACCGGCGGAGCTCGAAGAGCTGCAATCTCACCGAGGAGAGCCTTAGCGAGCACAACAGGCGGCAAGCGGCTGAAGGGAAGAGGAACACCCAATGCAGCCCTTACTACAAGGGCCTGCTTGATTCCCAGCGCCACCTCGACCGCATGCGAAGCGTTAGAACGAGCTCCGGCAATGAAAGCATCGCCTCAAAGAGTTCCAGCCCCAGCTCCATATCCACCATCATTTACAAGATCCAGGGTTGGGGCTCTTCCTGCTTTCGAGGAAAAGGGAGCAAGAATGCCGCCGCTGCCGCAGAATATGCTCCTCCTCCTGCTCAACCTCCTCCCCCGCAGCCGTTGGTTCGGGCGCCTTCCCCTTCTCGCGTCGTGGAGCCTGGGAATTCTCTGTCCTCTGGGCAGAGCGAGATTCCGGACTCTTTGGTTTTGAAGGAGTTCGAGCGGAGGAATGAGGTTAGGTTGGTGGAGCAGAAGCCATTGAGGGAGGGAGTTTGGATGCCACCACCCAAGGGTGGCCGCGTTCAACAGACGCAGAAGGAACCGACGGAGGAGAAGTTTGGCTGGGCTAAGAAATACCGACCCAAGTTTCTCAAGGATTTCATCTGCAATAGAGATAAGGTCCAAGTCCTGCAGGACCTGGTGGGGAGAATTACAGCACCCTGTTCTCTTAATAATCTTCATCCCATGATTTCCTACTGAAAGTGGAAAATTGCAATTTCTAAGCAAGGCAGACGATCTGATGGGGCCCAATGGACCATTCCCTAGAAATTCTCCTAAATCGTTGAAGCGAAACATGCCCATTTCTGTAATTACACTCTTTGAAAGCCGGTATCAACTTGGAGCATCACGGTAGGCTTTCAACATGGTGATTTAGGAGTATCTTCTGGGCCATGGTCCATTGAAAGCTGCGTGCCTTCTGCGTTTCTTTGCCCCCACTGATCGGTACACATTTCGCAAACCGGAGTTGCTTTGTCATATGGTTATAAGAACATGTCTCTTTGAGATGGATGAATTTTTATAGCAAAAGATATGGAAAAAAAAATGCAGCCATGGATAACAGTATGAAAAAGCAAACTTATAGATGGTTTGGCAATGTAACTGTTATGTGGGCTAGGAATAAGCAGACTGAGGTTGATACTTATAATTGTAAATGAAATGCTCATAGTGACGGTAGTAGTAAGAAAATGCATGCTGCTTGTCATTCCAGCAGCAGCATGGTTTTTTATTGAGTGGAATTGTAGAGTTTATTTGTAGTGAGACCCAATAAGGTTTGAACAGTATGAATCTGCTTCTGAGGTCATATGATAAAAATGACAACATATCAATTTGTTAGTGGTTGAAAACCAGGATTTCACATTTACCGGACTGAGCTGTTTCTAGGATATGCCATATTTAGATAGCGGCTTATTAATTGAGAATTCTTGCAGTTTGATGGTAATATATACTCTTGTGACAGACGGATAGTCTTTCTCAGGTATTTTGTCCAATCTATACATCCCGTTTCCTCCTAGATGTGCAATATACGGGCATCAATTCTTGGAATATTTGTGGAATGATTTTCCCATTTTCTATCATGAATACTTTGTTTTGGCTACTGATGGGATGGTGCTTGTGCACCTCTGTAGTATGCCGGTGTAAACCATACCATGAGCTATTTCTCATTGTGGTGGGAACATCAAAGCTTCTGTTTCTTCTTTTGAATTGTTGATGTTATGTACTGTGTCATTCTGCCTATTTTTGTTGAGTTGTTGCAGATCCGCACACTTAGCAAATTGCATGTAGCATAGATAGGTTGTGATACTTTTGTATTCTTGTGTCAGTTAATTGATATGCATCTCTTGTTCCTCATGGGGGGGGGTGTTCAGGTGTCCCACGGAGAATGCTACCATATAATTTTTGAAGGTCCTCCAGGAGTGGGGAAGAAAACCATGGTTTGGGCTTTGCTAAGAGAAGCTTTTGGACCTGAAAAGTTGGAGGTAAAATATGAAAAAAAGTACTGCACAAATATAAGCAATTGTGCTTGTCTAGTGCTAATGACTTAATGTTCTTTTTACAGACGAGAGAGGAACTCAAAGAATTTAAATTGAAGGTACATGTGGTAATTTCTGTTGAAAGCACCATGTTTATAGTTCTGAAAATAGTTGACCATCTTTTTCCAGGGGGAAGGTGTGGAAAGCATTGAAGTAAATGTTAGAATCTCTTCTAAACATATAGAGATTGATCTGTCTGAATTGCGTGGGCATGAGAAAAGCATTATAGTTGCTGTGATTGAAGAATCAAAGACCACAAATGGAGAATGCGATTATGGCTGTCGAGGTCTGTGTTGTTGCTGATGGTCTTATCGAGTGTGTCGAACTTCTTATAAGGGTTCTAAGAATATTATCGGTATTTTGCAGTGGTTGTTCTTTATCAGGCGGACAGACTCTCCACAGATGCCCAACATTATATCCGATGGATTATGGAGCGATATAAGGGCTGTATAAAGGTCATGTTTTGCTGCTCTGATGTCTCCAAGCTTCAGCCCATGATTGATATTTGCAAACACATTCCCCTTTCACCACCTTCAAAAGATGAGGTGATTTTATTCATTCTGGGGCATCGATCTGTTAGAGTTGTGATTATCCCAGCACAATGACATTAGCAACGTCTGTAGATAATTGAAGTCTTGGAGTACGTTGCTGGCCAAGAAGGCATTAGTCTGTCTCATACATTTGCAGAAAGAATAGCAGAGAAATCCAAGCAGAACCTCCGTCAGGCAATTCGGTCATTTGAAGCCTCTTGGCAGGCCAGGTAAGTTGGACATGATAATAAGTTGTGCCTTCATGCTTTATTCTGAAAGAGGGATTGGAATTCTTCACAAATCATCCATATTAGATTCTCCCAATGTGGTATGCAAAAGAAGTTTTCACATCCCATTTGGATCACCCTGTATGAGGATCTACTCATCTATTCTTCAAGATGACACCGCCTTAATCCATCATCCAGTTACTACTACTACTACTACTTGGTATGACCTTGCACCAGAGTTGTGGTACTGTGTGCCACAACAGGCATTTTATAATATTGTTCACTGTGAGGGAATGATCTGTCATCTAGATAGTTGGAAGTGAACATTTCTCTCATGTCCCATGGAAACTGGATATATCTGGCCTTCACTTTACGCACCTTAAATTTCTCAAAGTATATCTGTACAATTCAGCCCTTTTGATGAAATGTTATGTCGTTGTAATACCTGCTGGCTTTGTTATTAAATGTAAGGGGCCAAAGATGAAAATCTCCCTTCTGGCTTCTTTCTCTTTATTAAAAAGCCTGATGACAAATGAAAGAAACAGTGATTTGCAATGATACTGTCAACCTAGTTGAAGATGCCTCTCGTCCTGTTCTCGTCCTATTGTTGCTAGCTTCACTCTTCAGTTTGGTTGTTTCCAAACATTGATTTTTTTGACATGCCCTATACCATTCTTCGGTTTGATTTGTTTGAAAAACATGAATTTTCAGATTTAACATGCCCACATCAGGTCAGTAAATTTCTGACACCTTAATGCAATAAAACTATAATGGCCAAACTGCCATGCCTAAATCTATTATTTGACAAGAATTTTGAACTTTTATCAGTAAGAAACCTTTCATCAGCTGATAGCAACTGAATAAGTATTCATGGTGTTTTTTATATTTTTATATTCTGGATATAACTTGTTTGTGGCTGACATATAAGACAAAGAAACACTAACCTGCACTGCCTTTCTGCTTGTGCATACGTGATCATGGCTTAAATCAGCTACCCATTTAAAGAAGACCAAGTAATTTTGACTGGATGGGAAGAAGATATTGCCAACATTGCCAAAAATATTCTTGATGAGCAAAGCCCAAAGCAGTAAGAACTCTGTTTGAGTTACATGATCTGCTTATTTTGGGGAAACTCTTACAAAATTACATCTATAGATTCTGTCTTAATACAATAAACATATTTTATTTTAAAAATAAATCAGGGCAGATCAGAGCTATACTTGATGACGGTCGTTGATGCCTTGTGTAGCATACATTTCTTTGATGTGGAAATGTGCGACTTGTGTTGGTAATGCAAGTCATTAACTTGTGCCAATATGTTAGATGTGACTCATCTGGTTTGCCTAGCATGGCATGCAAAGGTTTTTAACAAGCTAGTGAGCCACATGCATGGGCAAAATTTCGGGATTTAACAGTTGAGGAGCTATCCATGGTCAATGCAAATGTATGACTCACACTAGAAGTGGGCAAAACTGTTTTCTCAGCTATTGTACTCACAACCAACCAGATCAGGAGCAGTCTATGGAAATATGTGATCTTCACAAGAAACAAAAACTGTTTTCTGAGACTTCGCACTTACAGCCCACCAGATGAGTAAATGAATGGATCTGACATATGCTAAAAAAGAACACTGGGAGTGAATAAGCTTCACATCTCGCTCTTGTGTCCAACCATAGGGTGGTCGGCGAAGATATCTTATCTGTACCTGCCACCTGGTGTGTCTTTTGGTATAATCTTCATTCTCTTGTGCCATTTGGAAGAGAAAAGAATGTTATTCACTTTTTACAGGCTGTATGTTATTCGCGGAAAGCTTCAGAAACTCATTGAGCATGATGTGTCGCCAGACTTCATATTTGATGTAAGATTCCTTCTTTGAAATTGGTCTAGTTGTCATTCCCACAATTCTGCGGTTGTGATTGACAATTTCTTTACTGAAGACTTTGGTGGAAGAACTGAGGAAGCATTTGGAGGACTACCTAAGACCAAAGCTTGATGCCTTTTGTTTAGAATATAAGGTGAGTTTGCTGATTTTCCCTCATAAAATAGCTTATAACTGAAGAAACCTCCAGTCACAACCTTTGTTTATTCTCCTCAGCGGAAGAATGGACTGCTGCTAGATGTAGAAATGACTATAATTTTCCGCAGCCAAGCGGAGGTACCAGACAAGAGAAATAATGACTCAGGTGGAAATGATTTTCATGGTTTCATGAAGATTGAAGGTATATTGCTGGAATTCTTACATGATGAATTTTTTGATAGCTTAGATTTTATTGAATTTGCAAAATAGGAGAGACCAAACCTCGTTATCTTATTTTACACGTCCTGAGTTATAAAATGCTATTTGGAGTGAGTTAAAGTAACTTTAAGATTAGGTTTTTCCTTTCCCACATGACACCTTGCAAAATGTCCTTGGCCTCAATGTCTCCACATTCTCTTAACAGCTGCATATATATGTATATGTATATGCATATGTATATGCATATGTCCCAGATTTTCAGATTTTAGGGTATTCTACAATAGTTTACATAGTGTCAACTATCCCATTTGTCTTATTTTTCAATCTAAATCTGTCTTCAGCTTCTTATTTTCTAATTGCACTCACACCTTTTTCTCGATGTGTTTTCAACTCATAGCTTCCTCCATTCTAATATGTTCAATCCTAAAGTACCCTCCATTACAAGAATCATTCTTAGCTTTTCTCATTTTCTTCAACACAAGGATTCCCTCTTTGTGGCATTGGCAATGCCATTCAATACTGAGTTATAGGGGTATGGGCCAATTTCCATAGAACAGACAGGTAATTGGTAAGCACCCTTATTTTAAGCAATCCTAATAATCTGCATGTTTTCTCCTTGACAGAATTTACGGCAAAATTCATGAGCTTCTACAAGTCTGTCCCCAAGAAGGATGACCCAACTGCTATGGAAGTTAGAGAGGAATTACTTGGGAAAACCATGCTTGAAACATAGATGTACAGAAGATTCAGCAAATGCTTTTGAAGAGGAATAACCTGAGATCCATGTGTTATATGTTTTGACTTCACAATTTGTTTGCTACTGCTATCTATAGTACATTCAAGAAATGCCCTTGAAAATTTTCTTTGTCACTCTGTTGTATGCTGCAGTTTATGGAACAATATTTTCTACCATTTACAGGAATGGTATCTCAAAGATCTACCACAGTTTGGGAACGCATTGTGTAGTGCATGGCTGCGGTCACCAAAGATCCATCTGCAAGACACCAGTCTAATTGAACCTCCAAAGTAAGTCTTGAGAGAGGGTATTTTTTCTGAAATCACAAGTGATTTGCTCCACTGATGTTTGTTGATTTGGACACGGAAATGTCATCATTTGGATTTGCTCTAGCCGGCAAACCAGAACTGCTGTATTCTTGGTTGTAAACCCATGAATAAAAGACTCAAAGAGCCATCCTTTGGGTGAGCTCTTCATGCGTGCAACTAAAGCTGTCTAGCCAGTAGCCAGCCATTGTAACTTGCAGGGTGTCATGTCCTGAAAATGTAACCTTGCATATCAATCAATTATTTACATAACCAAATCGATAAAGAACTCTTCAATCCAAAAACATAAGTAGATAAAGAGGAGTCTAATAACAAATCCATGCATTAAATTTTTACTGTCTCATCTGCTCTCATTGGAGGATCCTTAACCTCAATATCGGCCAGCACCGTGCAGCTCCTGCTCCTCTGACCATGTAATCCATCCTTAAATTTCCCAACTGTTGAGTTCCCTGTTGAATGGGACCTGGACAACTGCCCTGCTGGCAGCTTTTCTCTGTGTTGCCTTCTCCCATCCATGTCATCGTTATCACCTTCCACATCACAGGCGTCTTCCCTGAAAGAATTTCTGTGCTCATGCCTTCTGGCAATTGCTTCCCCTTCCCCTTCCTCTTCCTCTTCCTCTCCTTCTCCTTCCCCTTCCCCTTCTCCTGCCTGTCTGCTGTTGTTTTCTGGCATTTGAATGATGACTTCCACCTTCTCGTTGTTTCTCTGATCGAGATCATGCCGGCAGATTGGGCATGTCGTATGGGTCTGAAGCCACAGACGAATGCATTCCAGATGGAAGACATGGCTGCATCCAGTCAGCATCCGCAGCTCATCATCGTCGGAGAACTCTGCCAAGCACACGGTGCATTCTGGCTTATCGTTTCCATGCTGTATATTCTTGTCCTTGATGGAAGAGTAGGTGAAGGTGGGGAAGGAGGAGATGACAGAAGTAGGCAGACCGCGAGGTGTGGCAATAGGCCTCTGGCGGAGGGTGTGGAGATACTCCATGACGTAGCGAAAAAGGTAGAAAGTGAAGAAGGTGACGATGAAAAAGAGGAGGAAGATGAAGGCGATGACTATGGGGAGGGAGCGATGTTGGATGGACCAGGGCTCGTCAGTTTCGGAATCTGTTGGTTGCATTGCCAAGAGAGAGAGTTGCTCGGTTCCTCCCCTCTGGCACTGCGCTTCGAGCGTGCCGGGCAGCTTCTTCCTAGGTAGGAAAGGAGGGTGTCACGAGGGAGGAATGAGTGAATGCATGCAATACGTGGGCGTGGGAATTGGGCAGGTTAGCTGAAACGGTGGGGGCCGCTGACTGGGGACTCGGGTGATGATGTGGCCACGAGTCTGTTTGAGGTTTGTGGTGGCGTTGTCTTGCTCTCTTGACCAGGCCTACCGTTTCTTTTCTGCCTGCTCTGCTTCATTCCAATCTTCCTTCACTGGCCAAACTGGATGACGGATCATGCACAGTGGCCGCACCGTTCCACCTCACTGTTCCTCCCACCATCTACCTCATGCTCCCCTGTTTTAACAATTTTACAATCCCTTTTTCTATATCCATTTATTTATCAAGCCAAAATTCACTTTATGTAAAATTTTAATTAAGGCATATAGATATAATTTTTTATTCAAAGTGAATTTTGACATCATAAGTATGCGTTCATGTACATAGAAGAATATTGTAAATGGTCCATATTTGAAAAATTAAAACATAAAAAAACAATGGCAGATCGTATATGATCGGCATTCCCAAAATATTTTTATGATACAACCATTAAAAAGCGGGATTCGATGCATAATAAAAAAAAATTCATGTCCTATAATTTATATTTTTATATAAAATTATGCTATAAAAGATTTTTTATATTCCATTTCGTTACATTGAAATTTTATTTTATAAAGTTGTCTTCGTAGGAGGGCAAATTGGTCTTTAGTCACATATTATAATCTCTTTTAATTTATATTTTTTATTAAATTATATCATAAAACAAATATTACATAATACTTATCTTCTTGAAAAGATGAATACAACAATCCACATTTTCTATAAATTTTAAATCTATTAAAATTATATTTTATAATTTTTTACTTTTAGATGGACTAATTACTATAGTTGGTTCTGTAAGCTATAGATATTCTCATATATTCTTATTACATTAAATTTATAGATTAGTTGAAAATACTATATATAAAATGAGTTTTATATACTCTTATTTCACTAAATTTATAGAGAAATTCGAGATATGATGTAAGGATTCAAATTTTATGCACCTAGGTGCACTTAGGCTTGATTTACTCAGGTGCATTTAACCTATTTTTAAATTTTTTTGAATTTTTTTATACAACTGTTAATCTAAATGTATTTAGCATGCGTATCGATTTTTATCATTTTTGAAGTTTTTTAGATTTTTTTGAATTTTTTTAAAATCAATGACATTTTTAATAATTTAAAATTATGAAAATGCCACTAACATAAAAAATTTTAAAAATATTTAAAAATCTCCAAAAAGATAAAAATTAATAAACACGTTAAATACATTTAGATAAACAATTGTGTAAAAAATAGATATTTGCACCTAGGTGCACGGAGCCTAAGTTAACCTGGGTATATGAGATCAGTTTCCATGATACAATGACATCGAGTTATATCATGTCTCTGTCCGTATATCGCTGAATAATAGTTTCCCATGATTTTTTTATATTCTAATCATGTCTCTATAATTGTACTTATATTTTAATACATTTTAACATTATTTTCTATTAAAATTTTTTATTTTACCAATAGTTCTCGGATGAAATTAATAATATCTATGATAAACACATTTTATCTTTTTCTGATCGATCGATATATTGAACTTCGCAGATAAAACGCACCGGTATAAAACACAAATTGAGTAGCTTCCCACAAACTAGTTGCGCTAGAAATGCTTTGTATCTACCAAGCGCCAGGTTAAAAAAGAAACGGTCTGTTTACTTGAGCCGAGGTAAATTACTTAGATATATACCAGAATATAGCAGGATTGATACACACATTGCATCCTAGAACACATGCACTATTTTTGCATTTTAAGGGAAATCATGTTATTATTATAAAATTAATCCAGTAAAATCTAGGGTGGACGACGGTTGTTTGTGGCAACTGATCTACAATCGAAATCAATGGTCATTGTCCCGTTGTCTATCTCAACTTAATTTTCAGTTATGAATTATGACTGATCCCTAGATTGCGTTCCATATGGAAATCAGGGCAATCAGCCATGGCGCCCATGTATTCCAACATCTTTCACCAAAGAGGTCCCGTCAGATGTATGATCTGAACTTTCCATTTTTCTGCACACGGTTGTACTAGGAGTCATCCTATAACCGTAATTTCCGTAGTCCTCGAAGCCATCTGTATCGACTCAAAAAACATGTATAATAATAACACTGCCTGAATATTTTATTTCAAACAAGTTTCCAATTTCCAATGCAATTATACCCGTAGCAAGCACCAGCAACGTTCGACAGAAGGCCTCCCGTATATTTTGGGTGTGTTTGAGAATGAATAAAATTTTTGGTGAAAAGTTGTAGAGAGTAAAAGTTGTCAAATGATGTGATATAATATTAATAATTATGAAGAGTAAATAGGATAAAATTAAAATAGATAGGTTAGTTGTATAGAAATTGAAAAGTAGGATAGTCGTATAGAAAAATGTGAAGAAATAATTGAAAAATAGGATAGTTGTGAATAGTGAAAAATTTTAGATTGAAAAGTTTTAACTTGACAACTTTTACTCATTAACAAACATACTTTCAATTTATCCCATCAAGCACGCCCTTTTTACAGCCTTCTGTAGACAATTCACACCCGAAAAATATGGGGTGGGGGGAGGGGGTGGGAATTTAAACACTTGCTGATATCAACAGAATAAGAGATGACAATCCCTCTGATGTAAAAATAAAGAAGATAATGAGATGCAATGGGAAAAGGATGGGTTATTGAAATAGCTATACAGTAGTCGCCCAAACACGCCCTCATCTTAGCAATTCACATTCATAGTTGGTGTGCTCCAGCATTGGTGCCAGCCTCACCAGCTTTGGTATGACGATTTTGTCCCTAATGGCACATCCTACAGGATTCTCCCACTGTAAGAGGGAGCCTACAAAGTTGGCACGTAAAGTTAATGGAAAAATGCGAGGCCATCTCTCCTTGCCATATTCTTCAAATGCCTGTTCGATATGCTGTGGCCCACTCTTGAGTGCTCGAGAGAGCTTTCCGGCAAGGACAACAGCATCTTCCAATGCGCAGCAAGCACCTTGGCCGAGGTTGGGCGTCATGGGATGCCAGGCATCACCCGCAAGCACCACGCCACCAGCTGAAACAGGGGGGCTCATAGCTGGCCACAGCCACCGGTCGACAAGGGGTGTTTTGATGACCGTTTCATCTGGGGTGCTCTGCACCACATCTAGCAGCTCTGAAGGCCAGGTCCTGATCAGTTCTTGAGCATGCTTCTTCAGCAAATCTGGGTCTGTGACTTTTGGACCTGACTTACGTAATCCAAATTGCCAAGTTAGACAGCACTCTAAACCTGGAAACTTTTAGACTACTCTAGAAAATCTGGGCAAAATTAAGAAGCCAACATCCTGCTCAAAATATCTACCAGTTCCCCATGCCATCGATGCAAGGTTTGGAGCCTTCCATACATACTTGAATAGATGTAGCACAGTAGCAGAGTTTTCAGCTTGGAAGTAGGCAAGAAGAACAGAGATGAGTTTCCAGTTTTGAACCAGTGTGTGGCCAAAGATTTTGGCATGGTGTTATGTACTCGCAAAACATCACAAGTTGTGACTACCCACAGGAGTTTAAGAAGGTGTCATCCCAGTGAGTTTAGGTCAATCAAGCTTTGAAGAGTCAGATCCAAGGATTCCCAAAGAGTTTCATGATTTAAAGATATTGACATCAGATTGTAGTTGGCACTTATTTTAGTTTTTTCCACTTTCATTTTGAGTTGCAAAGACCAAAGACAGTAACACTGTTGCAAAAGCCACTTCAAATCATCATCAACGCTTTATTAATCAAACCATAGCAATCTTCCATCAATGTTGATCTAGACTGCAATGGAAACATGAACTAATGGTGAAAATGATTAATGCCATTCCACTAACATATTCTGTTATGCATCTTGTAATCATATGCAGGTCAGCTACATGAATCATAATCCGCTGTTCCTCTACTATGTTCCGAACCACTCCCAAAATTCAGAATAATTGTTTTCATAATAATGCAACATCGCAAGATGAGTGTTGTAAATATATGTAATCAGTTTTCTGTGGCTATACCTGGAGATGGACTGTTGTAGCAGATGAACCAATACACTTTTGTAGAAGAAATTGGAACAAAACCAGCACGCAAGCCCCTTCCATATACATAAGTCAATTTTTGATCAAAGGGCTGGCCATTACGGTAAAATGCAAGCCCACGGAAAGCACAATGGCCAACGTAGCGAGGTTCAGAGAATCCCATCCATTTTGCTACAGGGGACCGGATGCCATCACAGCCGATTATAATCTGCAACAAGGTTCCAAGATAAGATTCCACAAAATCAGCATTATTATGCCAAAAACTGTACTAATTTAAGTTTTATGATTCAAGGTTCCTCATTCTTGTAAGCAGAAATGCACTGTGTGTTGAGAGCTTTCCCCAACCATTTTGCCCAATCCTGTAGTTTTCTTGTTTCAGCATTCCACGTTCAAATGCCTGATTTATCATTTAATTTTAAAAAGAACTCCTGCAATGAATCTAATTTCAACCCCAATGAATATAGGAAAGCAAGCATTGCAAACACAGGCACCACAATTCAGTCTCCTACTTGTAAGCTGTATAGATTACAAAAGAACATTGAATTACTACTAGAATGCAATGATCCAACACAACATACACCTTGATGAAAAGGAGATCAATTCAAACAAGTGAAGCATCATCAACAAACACCGATATAACTTCCATAGAAAAGAAATATCTAATGCAGCTGAAAAACATCAAATACGTGAATGAAATTTGAAGGAATAAGACATCAAATCAGTTCTTATTGAATAATATAGAAAGATTGTCTTACTAGAAGCAAGTATTCATACCATGCAATGAACATAGGCATGGAAATTCATTCAAGGAGAAGGATGTTTCCAAAATCAAGCAAATGGATTGAGCCCAGATTCCCAATGTTGTGTTATTATTTTTAGTGCCAAGTGCACACTACCTTTGCTTGCAATTTTTGGCCGTTGTCAAGTTCCAACAATGTTTCACCATTTTCGGTTTTACTAATCCTTGCCAGTCTTGATGAAAAACAGATTGTATCTGGCGGCAACTGATTCGCAAGGGATTCCAAGAGCAGTCTCCTTTCAACTGCCCGAACTTCTTGACTGCATGCGAACTATGGCGTAAGAGTTTATGAATCTTCGTAAAGTAGAAAAGAAAAAGAAAAGAAAAGAAAAGAAAAACCCTTGGGCACCCAAAAAATTGAACGTCTTTTTGTTTGTTACCCCACTGATTCATCCTTGAAAACAAATGAGCGCAATTGCCTTCCATCATCTGATTTTATTACCATCCTGCAAAAAGCTGATCATACCATCAAGAAGTTTAGAAGAGGTCAAATGCCAGCTAAAACACTCAAGCAATAGCATGCAAGAAAGATCCGTTCTCTTTCTCAGCAAGAAGAAAATGCAAGAAAGATGCAAACAAAAGAAGTCCCTCATTCTCATCACAAACAACACAACAAGAGAGAGTGAGAGAGAGTGTGTTGTCTCTTTTTACCCTTGGATTTCAAGAAACTGAGTGCGAAGGTCATCTCCAACTCCAATGGCATCGAGCACACGCCAACCATTCTTGAAGAGCGTCAGGGATGTTCCCCCAGTCCGGAGCGACTCCCCCTGCTCCAGCACCAGCGACCGAACGCCGAGCCTGCAATGGAACCACCTCCGACTCATACCCACGACCATCCAATCAACCAATTCCAAGCAGATGGGTTCATCTCCCTAGCTAGCTAACTGTGATTCGAAATCAAAACCTGTGAAGGGAAAGCGCCATGGTGAGGCCGGCGATTCCGGCTCCAACAACAACAATCTCTTCCTTCCGTACGGCGTCCTGTCCTCCATGGGCCGCTCGAGGCAGAAAGATGCGATTTTGTCGCCATGGCATGATTGGAGAAGCGATTTTCCTTGGTGGGGTTGTTTGGATTGGAAGAAAAAAGTGGAATTGAAGAAGAAGTGCAGAGGAAATTGCCGGCGCCATGGGAGGTATGGAAGACGTATTAAGGGAGGAGGAAGCATCATGTGGACGGAAAATATATATGGAAAACGAGTGGTGGAGAAGCTGCGATGTTGTCTTCAGCCGCTTCACAGGAATCACCGAAAAAACAGAGCAGTCGATGTTACAGCAGAAGCAGAGCGCGACCAACCGATAGAGAGAATCGGAACAGAAGCATGGATAATTGGACACTGACTCTCTAGAGTCTACAGTGTTAACCAGGCGATGAAATTTGTGGATGAAATAAAAGTTTCTACATGAAGAGAAAATGATCGCAACAAGGTAAGAATAATGAAGAAGATTAAATGAAATAAAATTGAAATAAATAAGTTAATTATACAAGTCAGTTAAAATAAATCCGTTAGTTGTATTAGTAGTTGTTTATAAAATTATAAATAATTAAAAAGTAAGATAATTGTATAAGAAAGTATAAAAAAATAATTAAAAAAAGATATTTATAAAAAAGAAAATGTTTAATTTTTTTTTAAAAGTTTTTGTAATACCTAAGCACGTCCATGATTTAAAAGTATATGGCTGCCCACCTTACATGACCGCCTGTGCGTAGCAATTTTTTTTTTAATTTTCAAATGGATATTTGGGCCCAAATTATATCATATCTCTCTAAATTTAATATTTTATTTTAATTTTTTAGATATGTAGAATTATTTAGCTATACCGTCGTCACCTTATAAATAAATAAACATATCGAAAATATTAGATACAACCCGCAGCACATAGTTAAGGTGTCGCTGGCTTAGTTAAGGTGCTGTTGGAGCCAATGATGGACGATGGAATCTAAATCTAATTGAGAGGTCGTGATATAAGATAATTTTCTAAAAAATATTCAAATAATATAGAATCAAAATTAAAGAAATATTTTATAAAATTCAGAATTACAATTCAGGGAATTATTTTGCATTTTTCATTGCGCACTAGGAAATTAATTTTAGTTTTTCAGATATATATATATTTTTATATATGGAAATATATTATGAGTGTGTTTGTTTGGGGCCAAAATATATCAACTAAAACTTTTCGACGAAAAATTTTTCACTCTTTATAATTATTCTATTTTTTAATTATTTTTTTACATTTTTCTATGCAAACTACCTTACTTTTTAATCATTTTTACACAACTACCCATACAACTAACATATCTATTTTAACTTTATTCTCTTTACCCCTCTTCATTACCCCTATTATATCACATCATTTTCTATCAATTTAACAATTTCTACCCTTAAAACTTTTCATCAACAGTTTTACCCAAAACCAAACACACCTTATGTGTAAGAGAAATACGAAAGTTTTAAAATTTTCATTCAATATTAAATTGATTATAATTTTTATTATTTGCATATATATATTTTTATTATTTAATAAAATTATTATTATTTATTACTAATATATTTATAAATATCCCCTTAATTTAAAGGATACTTTTCATCATTTAGAAAACGAAAATTCATGTCATATCCTAAATTTGCTTTTGATTCCTTATATGTTTATAATGATTTATAAATTATTTCTACATTATAATATTTCACCGTAAATTCCTCTCATGTTCATATCGTCAATACAATTATTATCTATTCTATTAGAGAAATAATTTTATCCATTTAAAATTTTTTAATTGAAATCGTTTAACCTTAACATGACTTTATTGATGATAGTAAATAATTAATATATAATATTAAATAATTTAAAAATTATATTAAGGTTAAATTATTTTAATTAATTTTTTAAAAAATAATATTATATTTTCAATGGGATATATAATGGTAAAAGCATTACTATAATAAAAATTTAGAGTAAAATATTATAAGTATAAAAGAAATATATGAAAAGTTGCAAATATATTAAGAATTAGGTATAAATATTAAGGGTATAAAAAAATTCTCTCTTTAAAAAATGAATGAACGAACCTAAAAGCTTAATGAATAAGAAACACTTGCAAATTTAAACAAATATTAGGGTCATGTATGCAAATGTGCCAAACTAATAAATGCGTCTACAATACTTCCAGTAAATCCTTACAGGCATATTTGCCAGAAAAATCCTAAAAGTGATAATAATTATTAGACAACTAGGAACTGAAATCGCATTTAAAATGGTTGGGGGAAAAAGTAGGATTCGATCACGGTCCGGGCTCAGCGAAAACAGCTCATGATGCTTGAACCTGATGGCGTTTTCTTCCTGATCAGTGATCAGTGATCAGTAAAGACTAGAGAGAGAATCACATGCATCGCCGTATTCTTCTAATGGAGGAAGAGAAAAAGGAGCAGCTGGCATAGCAGTAATATATCGTCGCTCCTTGCAATTGCAACAGAAAGTGGTGGAAATGGAGAATCCGTTTACGTTGAAGGTGGGGCAGATATTTACGGGCTTCGGGGTCGGCTGCGGAGTCGGAATTGGCGTCGGTCGCCCTTTGTACTTGGGTATCTTCTCACCTTTATCTCTTTTTGCCCTTTTTGGTCCTTTCTCTCAAAATTAAGGGCACTCGTAATAAACCTAAGCCCCTTTTCATGTGGGAATACGGATTTCATCTGCATAAGTTAATCTTACTTGTAAAAAACTTTAGCTTTCGGTAATTGAGTGGCTGTAGGAAATACGCATTTTGTTTCTCATTTTCTCTCGGAGTAAATTCCAGATGCATCGGAACACGGCTATTTGTCTTCATCTCCATCACATTGTATGAAGCAATAATGATTTCAGCTGCAGAAGCGGATTTTATTTGGAAAACTTTCATTTTCGGCTATTGGGTGGCTGGCAGATACCACTTTTGTTTTTGGTTTTGGTTTCTAGATATCTCTTGCAGAAAACTGGAAACATTTGAAGTTTTGATTACTTTGATCGGTTGTAAGCATCCTGATATCTAGAAAATTAGTGAATTTTAGTTGCTTAGTTGTGGTGAATAGCCATTTTAACTTCTCGTGTTCTCTTATAGCGAATGCTTGAAATATTTGAAGGCTCTGATTGCTCACAATTGTAGTTCATTGTGTTGAAATTTTATGTGGAAAGAATAATTTCAGCTGCACATAGGAGTTTTTCTTTAAAACGCAGTGGTTGTA
The DNA here is from genome assembly GCA_035584095.1 of Annona squamosa. NCBI lineage: Eukaryota > Viridiplantae > Streptophyta > Magnoliopsida > Magnoliales > Annonaceae > Annona > Annona squamosa. Next base: position 2,645,131 of record JAXCLR010000073.1, read on the forward strand.
GAAAATGCCGATTTTGATTTCTTGGATTCGTGATTCAAAGAAAGTTTATTTTGAGTTGTAACGACATTCCTTTTAATTTTTACTTGGATGTGACAATGCTTGGATCCTAGTGATGATTTAAATTCAATTCTTTGATGCTTTGAGACTGATGTGAGAATCCCTCCAAACTGTAAACACTTGGTGAATTTCTTGATTTGTTCTGACTCACGAAAAAATCATTACAGGTATTCTGATGTATTACTTAATTCTGGAATCTTTTTTGGCTGTGACACAAATTCGATGGATCTTTTCTATTTGTATACACTATCAGTTTTGCTTTATTTTCCAATGCTTTTGATACGATCTTAGCACATGCTATCTAATGCAAGATTACCATGCTAATCAGGTGCAATACCAGCCCTGCAACAAGTTATGAGTGCCACCAGAGGTGCTACTGATGCCTTTTCTGGAGTTGGAAGATATGCTAACAATTCTGTAAGTTATTGGATGAGGATGTTTTTCATAGGGTTGTTCTTATTCTGGGAATTGAAACCTTACTCTTTTTTTTACCCATGTGTTCCGTCGTTGTTCTTCTGGTGTTATGATAGTACAAATACACTTCCTTTTTGATGTGATAATGAGGAAATTACGGCGTTTAGACCTTGAAGAGTATGTGAATCATTTGCGGTTGGCATTCTGTATGCTTTGTGACACACTGTCAATTGGTTGACACTTGATAGTATCATTAACAATTATTAAACTTCTTTTGATCATCAGTTAAGACGATTTGGATTGAAGAACATTGAAGTGGGCATTGGATGTGGAGTTGGATTTGGTCATGGGTTTGGAGTAGGTACAAGTTGTTCTATGATTTGTTCCAATTCATTTGTGACTTATGGAATATATTCGAATGAGCATTTTGACATTCCAACAGAACGCAGTTGAGTATTTGGTGTTGTTTGAACAAGACAGGTTCTGTCCTGTCAGATTTTGTTAACTGCATGAATGTTTTGATCTGAATGTTTTCTATTGAGAGATGGTTGATGAAACTGGGTTCGAAGTGGTAACCAAGGAAGTTATTGTTCATCGTGATCTTCATCATACCTTCCAAGACTGGAATATTTTACCATATAGAGGATATATCAACAACAACATCCCTGTATATGGCAAATCTATTAGTAGTTAATCTAATAAATATGACAGATAGAGCCAAGTTTTAGAAGTCTTATTAGAAAATTCTGGATGAAAGGCATTGAGTGTTACCAGAAATTTATGAAGACCAAAGAATAACATTGTTTCTCTGGAAAACTTTCATCTTGTGGTTTCTTCCTAAATTTTGTTTGCTGAGCAACTATAATATGTACTTCCAGTAAAAATTTTCACTTAAAACATCTAATAACTTGACATGTAGGCAATGAACTATATTTTTAAATTTTGATACTAGTTAAATAAAATGTGTGTGTGGTTCAATAAACACTACTGTCATATGTCAGTGATGGAAATAGAAAATAACAAAATAGGAGTCTTTCTTTGTCATGCAGCAGTGGTGATGGCTTGGATTTTTGAATAAATCCAGCATTTTACGCCTGGCCAAGCACATTTCCTGCCTTCTCAAATTGTTAAGCATCCTCGTATCTTGGCCATATACAAAAAATAAAGAACCCATGTACTAGTATGCATTCATTGGACATGCATATACTGCAGAATGCATATCAGAGCTTCTATTTGCAAATGCATGACATCAAATTCAAATATTCAACAGAATGTCGATATATAGGTAATGAGAGCTGAGATGTTGATTGCAGGCCTTGCTGTAAAGCCTGGAGTAGTGAACCAGATCCAATCTTTTGTTGGAGTATGTTTCATCTACTTTCAAGTTTTATAAATAGACCTTTTTCTTGTTCCCTGTGCAGTCTATCACTCTAATTTGATCCATCATATTTTAACAGCAAACAGCTATGAAGATGATGTCAAAAATGGGGATTGCACCTGGCTTGCTTAGTCAGAGCATCATCCCAGGGTCAACGCAAAGCAGCATGAGTGTGATTCCGCAGATGCCTAGGGCAAATATTCAAACCACAGCTAGCAGTGCTATGCAGATGGAATCTACAACAAGTAATACCCTGGAAGATGGATCAAGAAGAGAGGTTCTTGGCAGCCACTCTGAAACAGTTATCAGCAATTTCTTGCAGAATCCAGTATTGAAAGATGAGGAAATGGAGATCAATGAATTGGTATGTGAACAATGATGACAAACCTACCAGGGGTTGTTTCATGTGAACAGAAAGTAGCCTTACTCTGTCAAATAGGGGTTGTTTCATGGCAAACCTACTAGGTGTTGTTACTGGATTGTCTAAGTTTTTAGTTCTTTTATGCTTCCCTATCTAATATTTTGATATCCTTCCATTTTGATTGGATATGACACAACACTACTTCTTTACACTCATAGCTGATTACAAAGTAAGAACAAAGTGCACAGCGGACACTACCCTCATTACCTGAAGCTGCATAATTTAGATCATGAAGAAGACTGTATGACATATGTGTCAAAGACTGGGAATCCATGCAGCTGATAGAATCTTTTCAGCACCATCTGTTTTTCATGTCAAATTGAACAAGAACATTTTTTTTTTTTTTTTGCAGAAACTGAATCCTAAGCATTTCCATATATTACTTGGCTTGTGTATTTATGTATTGTGAAATTCTTTGTTTTGAATTTTATCTGCAGGCTGGACAGCTTCGATCAGAAAATAACATTTTTCAAGTGGTGAGTTTCTTTGCGTGGTTCCTTTCTATGGAGACCTACTCTCTTCAAAACTAGGACTGAAGTGTGAAGCCATTTTCTTTATTTTTCAGCTGTTGAAACATCAAAAAATCATTGAAGAGTTGATGGAAGAGAATGAGAAGCTCCGCCAGGTTCTCATGGAAGATCTGAATGTTTCTCCGAGCAAGCTCCAAACTACCAACAGAAAACTTGGATCCCAAAATCCATGTTCAGATTGTTTCCAATGCCGTAGAAGAAGAAGAAAATCAAGTTGGTAAAGTAAGCTGATTCAAGAGCCATTCCAACATTGAAGTAAGAGTCTGATCCAATATCTTTCATGTTTTAGTTTGAGTTGTGCACACCACCACAGAGCAAGAATCCCATATACCAAACTTATCAATAGCTACTAGATGCAACCTTGGGATTATGTTGTCCTTTTACTGTATTCTTTTCGAGCAAGGGATCAGTGTTCCCAGTTGTTAACAAGATCAGAGATAACATGTTAAATCATAATGATAACAGTGGGACAGTTACGGCTTCTGGATTGATATGTATGTATGTATGTATGTATTTATGTATTTTATAGTCATTATAGGAGAATGAGAGAAAGACCAAAAAAACATGGATGTAAGTAATTAAACAAGATTTGAAAATATTACAAATTACAGAAAGTTTAGTCTTAAATCATCAAGAATCCATGCAGTCGACCCTAATTAGGTGGAAAATGACTTATGATGATGATAATGATGATTCATCTGATGATGTTGTGTGAATGGCTGACTTCACAATGAATCCTAAGATATCTTGTGTGAGAGGACCAACTGAAGACGCCTAATTCAAATTCCATAGATCGAATCAGTCAGTCAACCCAACTTAAGCCCAATCTCATGGATCATGAATTAGTCAGCTCCTAATCTGCATTTCTAACCATATGTACTAATAAATATAGTTGTTTCTAAGACTGACAGATAGTGGGTAAAATGCAGAGATTATTTTTCAGCCATCTCTTTTCTTTGAATTTCTACATGGTATCAGAGCCTGCAAAGGCACGAAAACCTTCTCCCAAATTTATCTTCAAACAGACGTTTGTAAATTCCGTTGTCCCATGGATCATAGATCAATCAGCTCCTACTTTGCATTTTGTTCCATATGTACTATAAATATAGTTGTGGGTGAAACACAGATTATTTTCAGCCATCTCCTTTTCTTTTCTCTTTTCTCTTGTTTTTCTTTTTTTTTTTTGGGAAATTTCTATACCTTGGGCATTCTCTTTTTTATATAGTTATCTACCTCTCTTATTTTTCTTGAGTCTATGTGCAGGATAGGCAGTGAATTCCTCATGGATGAAAAGAAGCATCAAGTTAAGATGAGGGTGCAACGAAACAGAGGAATACTTTTTGCGGGTCTGCCACTGCAGCAATGAGAGTAACGGGGGAGATTGAAGTGGGGAAGGCCCATCTGGTTGAATTGAGCAGCGGCAATTCTTTTCTGGCATGGATAGAATACAATAACGTTGGTTAGGCACGTCTCTTTGCGTAGTGTCTAAGTGAAGCGGCGGCTGATATACGATTGTGTGATATTTCAATTGTTGACACTAGTGCGTGCATTTGCATGATTCAAAAAATAAAATAAAATAAAATAATAATAAAAATAAAAAAAAGAGTTTAAATCATGCGATGCTCACCTAGGGAGGAAAGATAGGCGTAAGCCAGCGATGATCCTAAGGCCGACCTTGAAAATGATTGACTCCGTTAGCTTTAGATTTAAGGTGCATTGGATTGAAGGATTCTGCTTGGGATCCAAACTTGATTTTCTCTAGGTTGGGTTGGGATATTTGATTTGGGTGAAAAAGTTGCAAATGAATTTGATTCAATTTCAAAATGGGATTTAATTGGCGGCTATTCATGCCGTGCTTAGCATGATATTGTTGTTATATAGACAAATGTAAATGAATACCTACCTGCTTTAATCTTTTACCGTTTATATATTTATGAATGAGGCCAAAATGAAAGGGCAACGATTAACTGTTTTTTACAATCATAAATTAATAATTCATGGGCATCTTTTACTGTACAGATTTGGTACATATTTTTAAAAATTAAATGCATCTATAAATTTATTAATTTTTGCGATCATATCAGATTCCATCTCTGACCATCGTCTGTACAAATATGTGTAAATTTTAGCTTTTACTTGAATTAATTTAATAAATGTATTGAATTTACTAAATCATACACCATGATTGCCTTGAGTGGGATCAAAAATTTTGATGCATCATAGAGTAATTAAAGGTGTTGGATAATTAAAAAAAAAAGGTCTTGGATGTAATAAACAATTTATTGTGCTGCTAATGTTCAAGCAATGTTAATGGATCAAAATTCACTCTCAAATAATATTTTATTCTGCGACCAACATGAATCCTTTTTTTTTTTCTGATAGCCCCGCGAAGCTATCGAGTCTCAATTGATGCTACCGATGAATCAAGCCTCTTTCACGTTCTTTGCGGGTAGAATTAAAAAAACGAAATTGCATCCATAAAACTTAATCAAATTCAATTCGTTTCAAGCCACCCCTTTTTAGGGAGTCGTTGGAAATCTTCAAAAGAGAGAATCTTATCCGTCTGATATTATTATTTCCAATTCAACGGCCGGGAGAGGATATCGTTCCTTGTTTCCCTCCCTGCACGCACACGCCTGCTTGTGTATTAGCAAGCTGCCTCTTATCGCGGTAACATAGAGTCGAAGGCAATGTTATCAAAACCCCAACCATTTTTCTGTCTGATTCAAGTTGAATCGGTTCAAACCGTTTTGAGCCGTGATATTAATATGAAATAATTGTCCCTGTGCAAACTATTAGAATTCAATATTTAATTTGATTCTTCAAATAAAATATATTTTCGTCTCATAATTATGATAAACTGCATGTATATAATTTATGGAGTGTACTAGAGAAGATGCGAAGTAAAAATATTTTATTTTTATTTTCTTTTTTAATATTATAACACTGAAAACCGGACCGTTAAATTTCTGGTTCACGGTTGGATCGATCCGTCCGATTGGGTTTTCAAAACCATGGTCCAAAGAAAAGACTGTCGGACTATTTTAATCTACATCCCAAGGAAAGCTTATTATAGCCCCTTAAAAAGGGAAACTGTCATTTTCCTGACGAATCGCTTGGATATTTATTTACATAGGATAAAATGAGATTTCATAGCATTGAATCCAAAGGTCGGCCAGATTAGGTGGGACACGCAAGCTATAGAATAAAGAAATATGATGGGAGAGTGGGTAGAGGTTAAATAAAAGCATGCTTTATTTTCGCTTTGACTTGGCCAAATAAATTGGATTATTTTTTATGATTATGGATTATCGATTCAATACAATATGAGCGTAACTGCTCCTATTTCCTTTTGTATTTTCGAAAGAGTTCCCCTGCTTCCAGATTTACGCTAGTGGTGTTTGATAAAATATTACGGAAGCCCCTTGTGGTTAATTTTTCTACACGAATGTCAAAATGTTAATTCTTGTGGAAAGCTAGAGTTCTTAGTTTTTATTAAACAGTCTGCTTGTTGGTTTTATCTTCTTTTAATTGATGTTCTATATTGTTAACTAACTAAATGTTGGTTTTATAATCCACAATCTTTTCATCACAAATTTTTTTTCCCTATTTTACGTTTATTCTTTGTATTTTTGATTAACTTTCGATATGCTCGTTTATGGTCACCAGTTAATCTTTTGGTTTTTGAAAAACTCTAATACTTCTGTGAAATTTAAACCAATCGATCTCCGATCATAATTTATTTAGTCAGCATATATTAAAGATTATTGGGATGACGGAAACATGTAGCCTTTGACATTCAAATTTTTTCAGATAATCTTATAAGCTATTCATTATTACGACCAACCAAATATTTGAGAACAATAAATCTTGAGATGATAAAAATGTGTAAGAATAATTAAGATGGTTATTTCTGGATTTTGCTAAAACATCAGAGAATAAAAAGAAACATTTTGTACAATTGTGATAACTTAGGGGGATCTGTTTTGCTGGACATTGCAAGTTGAAAGCGGTGCAACAGTAACCCATTTTATTAATCTTTGGAGATTGAAAGCAACACTTTATTTACATTTGACAACTTCAACGACTCATTTTTTTCGTTATTACTTGTATTTTTTAAAATAGATTTTCAGGCTTTTTCGTCAAAAACTTATTTTGTAAATGTCAATATCTTCTACATTTGTAATTCAGTCCTTTTAGTCTAACCCGAGTAGGATACCAATTCAGTGCACCCGGGTGCATTCAGCCTCAACGCACCCGGGTGCACTGCACCTATTTTTTTATTTTTTTTTGAA
>JAXCLR010000073.1:2653401-2677135 GCA_035584095.1 Annona squamosa
AGTATGTTATTAGTTTTCAAAAAATCGTAAGCGTACCTACATAGGGTGTATTTGGTTGGAGATAAAACTTTTTGATAAAAAGTTTTTAGAGTAAAAGTTGTCAAGTTGGTAGAAAATGATGTAATATAATAGAAATAATGATGATGTATAAAGAGAATAAAGTTAAAATAGATAGGCTAGTTGCATGAGTAATTGTGTGGAATTGATTGAAAAGTAGGGTTATTTGTATAAGAAAATGTAAAAAAATAATTAAAAAATAAAATAGTTATGAGAGAGTGAAAAGTCGTAGATTGAAAAGTTGTGGTTAACATTTTTTGTGTCAAACCAAACACACCCATAGTTTCCCTAAAATTAAGAGTGCATCATTCCCGCTAGAATTTCATTTCTAACCATTAAATTTTTTTTTAAAATAACGAAAATCCCCTTTATGTAAATATTTATTAATTTGATTATTTTATTATTTAAATATTCATTGAATATTTTATTCTTTAATAGTATATTTCTTTTTTCAATAATTTTTATAATATTTAAAATAAAAATAATGATTGAAAATAGTAATAATTTTTTTAATTTAAGGACATTTTCATCATTTCTTTAAAATTTTTAATGGTCTGCAACATAATCCTAACAAAAACCATATGCCTGTAATTTCAAAATAAACTTGTAAATATGCTTGCAATTTTTTAAAAACTAGTAACATGCCTACCATTTTTTGAAACTATGTAGGTGTAGGTGAAAAAATCTTTTATTTTAATTTAAAAACTAAATTGCATAGCTGGTCTTAATTGAAATGTCTTTTAAAAAATATTTGTTGGTTTAGAACCTAAAAATTCCAATGACTATATAGAGAAGTGGGATTAGAATTTTTTTTGAAAAGTAAGAAAATATACGACATAAGAGAAATAAAATAAAGTTAAAATAAATAAGATGCTTATATAAAAAAAATGTAAAAAATTGAAATTTAGATATAATAATAAAAAAGTAAGATGATTAGTTAGTTAAAATATTAAATCATATAAAAAAAGTATGCAAAAAAGATAATTTTTTTTTTTTACCTTTGCTTTATTACAAAGAACACCTTTAGCTAATTTTTTTTTGAAAAATGATATTCGAAAATCAACTAAATGAAAATCAATAGGTTTTTTGGGCCGACGCGCGCTTAGCGTCATTGGTAAATGCGACTACCTTGCCTCACGCAGACCCGAGGCCGAATCCTTGAGGCGGCTTTTTCGGGAGCGTTTTGTCTCCTTAATAGTTCATATACTATGTTTCCCTGGTAATAAAAGTATTTAAAGATTTCCCTTCTTGAGTGTGTGGATAATTATAAGGTTTTTTTCTGGAGCGTCAGAGATGTGAATGAGCTTGATTTATAATATCATATGTTGAGCTTGATTTATAATATCATATGTTGCGGTGTATATAATACTAATAAAAAACTAATAGTTCTTCGATACCGATTTATCAAACTGTTAAGCCTTAAATGAACAGCTTTTTCTTTTAATTTTCTTATTAGATATCTGGGAGGTTCAGAGGGATGCCAATAAAATAGACCGCTAGCTAGGACATTGATACTGGCATTTTTTTAATGGAACAGTGGGAAAGCATAAAATGTATAGATCGATAAATTTATTTTTTGAAGAAAAAAAAAGGGTTTGGAATTTCTTTCCCTAACAGCAGTTCTTAAGAAGGAAATTTGACGAGACTTTTGTCTTGCCTCCTTTCAATCGCAGCCAAATCTAGCTGGCTTCGTAGCAAATACAGGGGACCTAGCTTGTTTTGTTTAGAAATAGACAATACCAAGTATTGGATGATGTGCATGGCTAAACAGTTGGGGGCCACAAGAAAAGCTTCCTTATCCCAAAGATATTAGCTATTAAACAGGTGTCAAAAATTGGGTGATAACATAGACTTGTAATAACCATTGAATGTGGAAATTGGATGAGAACGAATCTTTTCTTTCCTAAAAATATTTTTCTCACTTAATATACAGTTTTTTCGACTTTAATGAAATTTTTACTATTTTCAATCCACAGCAACACATTTTTCATCTTACCTTATATTTCATTCCATTGCATTACAGTAGTATTTGTATCTAGAATTCAATTTTGGACCTATTTAGCATTACCTAGGATGGGATGCTTTTGCTTTCAATAATTTATTTTTTTTTGGGGATGAATTTGCTTTCAATAATTTCATATCGTGCTTCTTCTAAAAGTGATAATTTAGAGATTCTTTTCAGCACCTTTTGAATTCAGAAAACACATGAAAATTTTGGAGAGAAAAAAAAGCAGAAGTTTAGATACCTAGCTAAACGGATGTTTCCAAGGGTGTGTTTAACAATGAATATAAACTGTCAAATTAAAACTTTTTACTTATTATAATTATTATATTTTTTAATTATTTTTCACACTTTCCTATACAACTATTCTACTTTTCAATCATTTCTACACAACTATCCATAAAACTAATTTATCTATTTTAATTTTATCATCTTTACTCATCATTATTATCCCTATTATGTCATATCATTTGACAACTTCTATTTTTCAAAACTTTTCATAAAAAATTTTATCTATTTTCAAACACACTCTAAATGTCATGGAATTAAGCTTATCCACAAGCTCGGAAGGGCTATCAATAAGAGTAGCCAAATGAAGCCTTTGAATAGTTAAGTACCAAACTGTCATTGCTAGCCAGCTACCATCTGACACTTCTCTCTCAAGTCGAAGTCTTGCTGCATTCATCGTTAACAAGTTTGCTTGGCCATAACGTAGGACAGCTTACCTAATCATCCTTAAGGAAGAGAGAGAGAGGGGGAAAAAAAAAAAAACCAGAAGATATTGCCTAGTCCTCTATCTACTTTGTTTGAAAGAGAAGCGATACCAAAATGTAGTGCGATTGGTTGTGCTCCCGATGCTGATATTGCCATGACATATCCGAACAGTTTCATTTTGGGGTAAACGAAACTCGAGTTTTTTTTTAAAAAAAATGGACTATTATTTTTTAACTTTAAATTAGACCATATGGTTATAATTTGGGTTTTGTAAAATGAACCTTTAAAAATATTCCAATTAATACACCTGATGTCCAGTTCTCAATGGATTTAAGGTATATATAGTTTTCTCTATAATGTTTTGAAATATATTTAAAAACATGATCAACCCATTTTACATTTAAAACTGCCTCATGAATATCAATCTCAAAAAAATGCCCCTAAACACGCGCACATATATACATATATGGAGATCGTCATACGGAAGATGACCTCACTAGTAAAATTAATTCGTTGGCTAGCTGGGTCACACATGCATGGTGGATGACTAGATGATGATATGATCATCATCATCATCGATTAAAAGTTGTTTTCTGTCCGGTGAAATTATCTATGCGTATTGATAAATTTCTTCCATTAATTATTATATTGAATTATGACCTTAAACATGACGTTTTTTAAAAATAAAAATAAATTTGGGCCTTCTGCTATATGTTCTAATAATAATAAATCGAAACAGTGTTCGTCTATGGTTCTCTGCACGGCCTGAACCAGGTGAACCAAGCTGACTACAACAGCTGCACCTCGAGCAATGCCATCAGCACCTACAGCGACGGCAACACCAGCTTCAATCTCACCGCCCCAGGTTCCTATTATTTCTTGTGCCCAACACTAGGCCATTGCGGCCAAGGGATGAAACTAGCAGTCACCGTCGGTGCGGCTGGCACCCCCTCAACGAATCCCTCCTCCTCGTCTCCTCCTCCTCCTCCTCCTCCCCCCAGTGGCGCGACAAGGCAGATGGTCAATGATATGGGGCTCGGAGCTGCTTTCATGGTTTTGGCTCCTTTGGTCGTCTTCTTGGGCTAGCTAGGAAAGAGGCAGTGCTTCTGGCTATATATATACATATAAAGTATATGCTCTTGCGTACTTAATTTAGTGTTATCATGACAGTGATGGAGCCGGGCTTCTTTAGCCATGGCTCGTGAATTGTAATTCGTAGTATAATATGGATATATGCGTGGTGATTGGAGTAGGATGATGACGACGGTGTTGATATTTTGTTTGCATGTGAGATTTGTTAATAAGGTTTTTGATAGTTCTTATCATCATGTGTTTTATTAGTTTGATCACAAAACCAGGCTTATCAGGTATCCAAAAGACAATATTAGTTTTGACTTCCAAGGTAAGTTCACGGAAAAAACAAGCATGTTAAAAAAAAAATTATAATTATGTCAACATGAAATCAGCAGTTGAAATATAAGTTAAATATACAATAACCAAACACTCCTAACCAAGATGACAGCAGCTGATGCTCACCAAGGGATCCTTGACTATCTCGTCGTATAAGAACAAATGGGTCATGCATGTTCTTTCTTCATGCCATGTATTAATTTTCAGATAGAGCAGTTGACTTGCTTGGCCTTTTCTTACTGCATAAGAGATGACAACATTGGGTGCTACAATTATTTCAAATATATATATATATATATATAAATTATTTCAAATATATATATATATATATATATTGCTACCGTCCCAGCAGGTAGGTAGCTCAACATCTTTAACTGTCATTTTTATTATTATGATTATTTTTTTCTTAATGTATATGTTGGCCGGCTTTCGTGGGATTGAACTTGCTAGCTTAGTCCTCTGGAAATTAAAATTATCACAAGAAATGGATCATTTCTTCACGATATAATAACGGCCCTACTGTAACTGCACTTTTGTGAGGTTTTTTCACCTTCGGTTTCATAATAAACAAAAACATTGTAGCCTGGCCAAACAAGTTTCAAAGAGAGCTTGCTTAGACGAGAAAGAAATTAGAAAAGGCCCTGAAAATGCGGTCAAAGAGGCTTAGCATAACTACTGTAATTTGATATACGACAAAATATGATATGATGAGATTTGTCTAAAGAAATTTTTGAGACTAGGATGAACAAGTTGATTTTTTTTATTTTTTATTTTTTGTTGCTCATCTTTTTACGGTCTTGAATGGATAGCCCAAGCTTTTTAAGCTCTTTGATTATTGGTATCAGAACCTTGGCAAGCCCTCTGCTATGTTTTGACTCTTTGTGGACGATAATTAAAACTATCATGAAATGCGAGTAATAGTGATATGAAAATCCTTCTATATATGATATATGACACTCATATTATGAAGGGAAAATGACTTATGATGGCTCCCCAAGAGAAATTATGAAGATTTTAAACTCCTGAAAAGAACAGAGAGAAAAAGACTGTAAAATTACCCTTTGTGAGATTTGTCTCTGTTAGACTTTGTTTGTAATTCCCACCCACCAAACATCACTTGCAAAGAGATTCAATGAGGTTTTGTGTGATTTGTAACAGGTTAGCTTAGCTGCTCCCACCAGCGAAGTGCTTGAGACCACAACAACCTCACCTACCCTGTGGGTCTCGCACCCCAACACGCAAACCAAATCCTGATAGCCCACCACTATATCAACCTTGTGCGGGTGCTATGTTCCTTGTCTGCATACCCCAATGGAAACGTGCATAACAAATTGCTAATTTTGGCGTAGGTTATCAACTTGATAAAACAAATCCTCCAAACAGACAAAAGCCCAATCCCCCACAACACCGTTTTCCTCCAACAATTCCTTAATTTTTCCATCTTTCTTTACCTCTCATGTCCAGCTTCCTCTTCCTGCTCATCTCTCTCCTCCTCCTTGGCTTAGGCCCTATGCAAAGGTGCACCGCCACCTTGTACAATGTGGGAGACACCTCAGGCTGGGACATAAGCACAAACCTTGATACATGGCCCATTGGCAAGGGTTTCAAAGTGGGAGATGTTCTGCGTAAGTAATTATATTTCTCTTCTTCTTCCTGAAATTAATAATTAACAGCTTTTTCATATCTACACGTTGTCGCTAATTCTTCCCCATAAATATATACTTGACCTTGGTATGTTTGAGTCTAAAAACTTCCACAATGATTACACAGAACCCGTTTCCACCGCTTATTGATCCTAACTAATATTTATCTGTTTTACCCAAATTATATAGCTAAACTGATCATGTGAACAGATGGAAGCCAAGAGAGAACAATTTTAAAATTTTGATGCAGTGAGGAACTGGTTCTCGTGGTAATTCAGTGTCTATTTGGCCAAGAGGTATAGTTGATTTCAAACCATCGTGGAAAGCTAGAAAATTCTTATCTTCCCAAAACCTTTTAGCATGACAGAAAAAGCTTCATCAGGAAGTAATGGCAGCCTTTTTCATTAAGCTCAAATAACCACTTGGAGTCTATGGTCGAATCACTTTGATTCTTTAGTATACAACTATGCGATAACAACTACATCGTATCTCCTTCAAACGAAAAAAATTTAAGAAATACTAAGATGGATCTTATCTCAAAGTCGTATGAAATACATGCTTAGGCTTCTATGATTTCTTCAATTCTCCAGGCCTAATGTTCTGTTTTGCAGTTTTTCAGTTTTCTTCCCTGCACAGCGTGTGTGAGGTGAGCAAAGACGGGTACGACAACTGCGACAGCAGCGGAGCTGTGCTACGCAGCAGCAGTGGAAACACCAGCATCCCACTCACCACACCCGGCAACAGGTACTTCATCTGCGGCACACTCTCCCACTGCTTGGGAGGAATGAAGCTGCAGGTGAGCGTCGCAGGACAAGGCGCTGCAGCGGACAATAGCCCTGCTTCTGCCCCACTGCCCCAAGCTGCTGCTGGCCTAGATCCATCTTCACCTTCCAACAATCCTCTTCCAGCTCAGCCTTCCTTGGCCGATACTCCAAAGAACCCCCTGCTGCTTTCAGCTTCTTCTTTTTGTATTCTTGGAGCCCTGCTCTGGATGGCTGTTGTTTGAGTAGCGCCAGATGACCAGCTGATAATCCGATAGATAGATAGACAGATACATACATACATACAATTCGGAGGGTAGATCAGATTCACTTGGGTCTGTGAACATGTATGATTTTTTTATCTAATCGATGTGAATCAGAATTCTTTTTCCTTTTCTTTACTTCATCTGGGGACGGTACTTTCTCTTCTTAAGTTAAGTTGACTTGCAGTTAATTGCATGCTTCTTAATGATGCGGATTTGCTGATCGCTGCGGCAAACTGAAGAGAATAATATACATTTGGGTATTTGAGGGGTAGAGGGTATTTTTTGACATCGACATACTACAGGTATATCAGATTTTTCTTCACAATATCACTTGTAGCAACAGGCTACATAATTGACAGGTATATCAGATTTTTCTTCACAATATCATTTGCAGCAACGGTATTTTTTGACATCTGATATACTACAGGTATATCAGATTTTTCTTCACAAATGGAGATGGAATCATGACGACATATAATATACTTGCAAATTTTGACAAATCTTAAGCGATTTCTACAATTTTATAATTAACTGAGAGGAACATAATTACAATATCACTTGTAGCAACAGGCTAATTATATGTGAGTTGGCAGGAGCAGGTGCCATCACTTTCGTACCCAGTTCTTCTTTCGCTCAATCTCCGAAGTTTGAGATGCCCCGAATTCTGGAAGTCATCACCTCTCGTGTTTCTTTTCCAATATAATACATATACTACCGGCTAGGTCTCCATTTAGCTCAAATGAATAGACTCGATGCGTGTGGTACTTGTGTATGCATGGCAAACATTTGATGCCTATATATGCTCTGTTCATGACAAGTTGCCATTTGCAGTTGTGACATGAACTTGGTTTGAACTTTGAAAGTAACATTTGAAAAAAAAAATGAAGAAATAACTAATAAAATAGAGGAATGTAACAGCAGAAATGTTAGGATTCGGAAAACAAAAATAATTATTTAAAAGAATACTCACCTCCTTCGTTGAGGAATATAATATGTACAATAAGACACGAAAAGCAAATATAAAATGGTGTAGATACTACAACTCTTCTTCATTAGGAAGCAGAACAAACAAAACAAAAGTGAATTTTTATTCAAGCAAGACATGAAATGTTAGAAACAGCATGCTAACTCTAACCAGGTCTACCTCAAAAAATCACGCGGAAAGATAATTCTAGGCAAAATGTCTGTTTCAATTCACATGAATGCAACCACAGCCCCTCCAGACGATCCCAACAACATTGCCATCGTAGCTCCACGCACAAATGCACCTGAACCAACGTTACTGGCTTGGGGCGGAGACGCCGTGCCCGAGGGCAGCGATGCCACAGAACCGAGGACAGGCACTGGAGACAACGGCAGCTCAGCAGAAGGGTCAGGTTCCGACAATATCGTTGGGGAAGGTGGGATGGCTGACGAAGAAGACGGCGCCAACGCAGTGGAAGGCGTTGGTGAAGGTGTGGTGGATTGGGAAGGACTTGGCATGGGCGAAGCCGCCATCTCCGGAGGTGATGAGGAAGGGATAGGTGGCATCGCAGTGGAAGAGGGAGCTGTTGCTGGCCCCTGTGCAATGATGCATGGGGATAGGAAAGCAAGAGCCATGGTTAGAACAAATGCCGCATGTTTGAAAGCCATGCCTTTCTGCTCTGTTTTTTCATTTTGTTGGTGCCACTCCACCTGAGAGATCGATGCAGAGATGATGAGAACGGTGATGTTTCTGTAACAGGCCGGTGAGGGGAGTGAATTGGGTGGTGGTCTGTGGTGGGCATGGACTCGTACTCTCAAGAGTGATCCATCAACACCGTAAACGGCTTGCAAGAAGCATGCATGGACCGAATTCTAATTACGAGTAAGTTTGTGGGTTAATGTCTATCTATGCCTAAGATACTTTGGATTTTAGGGTCTGTTTTAAAGGATGCAAAATCCTTAAATGGAATATGTATACCCATTCCAAGACTGCTTTTGCAATTCCTAAAACAGTTTTTTTCAGTTCTTAATACAATTATTTATATTTTTAATATAATTTTTCTTATTCTCGATATACTTCATTAGACTCTCAAACATCCCTTAACAGTAGTATCAATAATGAGTGATGTGATATATTTAGGCTCAGGGCCTAAAGCATCCGAGAGGCTTGCTTGGGATGTGAATGTCATAAATTTTTTACCTTTAAAAAGAATTTTAGCTTTAATCTAATATTTCATTTTTTTGATGCATACGCGCATAACAATAATTTTTCCTTTTCAATATTAATTCTACTAATCTCAAATTTTCTATATAATTTTTTATTTTTCAACGCACACCAATCTTTTCTCATCTCGTTCACATATTATTCAAAGACCGCGATTTAGTGCACCTGGGTGCACTAAAGTTGCACCTGGTTCATTAACTCATTTTTTATTTTTTTTGAAAATTTTTTGTACTGGTGTTAATCTAAGTATATTTAACACATGTACTGATTTTTAAAAATAAAAAATAAATATTTAAAATACTCCAAAAATGGCAAAAATCGATACACGTGTTAAATATAATTAAATTAACACTTATATAAAACAAGCTTTAAAAAAATAAAACAAAATGGGTTAAAATGGGTTAAAATGGGTTTAATGTAATGCACTCGAGTGCATTAAATCGCGATCCATTATTCAATCTTTTAATATACTTCTAATTACCCCATTAACACACAAATATATCAATAGTCAACATTCGAATCCACAATAAATTTTCGAATTGTAAGTATACTTGTACAGGTAACAGATGATTTGTTGAAGACAACGGAGATAAAATACTAGGCATGGATGATTTGCATAAATGCTAACTGCATCATATATCTAATTACTGAGAGTGTTGCTGTAATTTTAGAAATCACACGTGTGGTTATATTTATATTTTAGAAGGGTTAATTTTAAATATGATAACAACTTTTACCTATATTTTAAACATGATCATATATTTCATAAAAAAATAAATATAATTAGAAAATGTATTTTGGTATTAACAATTGCGGAACTTTTTGTTTGTTTTTGAGTAATGATTCAGTTACCTTAGTCAATGATTTACTTAGCTTGAGAAAAAAAAAACTACTTAATATTTTCGAAATTTTTATAAAATTGTTAAGTTGTGCATATTTAGGGTGTGTTTTGCAATTTGTAAAAGTTGTAGTTAAAACTTTTCAATCTAAAATTTTTCACTCTCCATAACTATCATTTTCTTAATTATTTTTTACATATCT
Organism: Annona squamosa; assembly: GCA_035584095.1. NCBI lineage: Eukaryota > Viridiplantae > Streptophyta > Magnoliopsida > Magnoliales > Annonaceae > Annona > Annona squamosa. The sequence continues at coordinate 2,663,484 of JAXCLR010000073.1, forward strand.
TTCTCTACAACAACTCTACTTTTCAATCATTTCTATACAACTACCAATACAACTAACATATTTATTTTAAATTTTAGCTCTTTACTACTTCTCATTACCCCTACAATATTACATCATTTTTCTACTAATTTAACAACTTTTACATAAAAAAAAATTTCATCGAAAATTTTACAACTTCTCAAACACACTCTTAATCTATAAATTAAGTTTTATTTTTTTGAGACGTTTTTTTTTTTTTTTTGAATTTTGATAGAGGGATTTTTTAATCTTTTCATTAGGGATGACTAAGATACCTCTATGTTTGAAAATATTTCAAAATTTTTAATTTTTTTATTAAAGGTGTATTTTGAAAGTTATAAAATTTTTAGATGAAAATTTTTTTGCGAAATTTTTTTGAAATAATAAAAAATAATATGATATAATATAAATAATAATAAAGAATAAATATAATAAAGTTAAAATAGATAAATTATTTATATAGACAGATATGTAAAAATGATTAAAAAATATAGTATTTTTTTTAGCAAAAAAATATAGTAATTATATAATAAGATGTAAAAAAATAAAAAATAGGGCAGTTGTGAAAATTTTATTTAAAAAATTTTAGGTGCAAACAAACCCATCATAAGAATGACTAAGATATTAATGTGTTTAAAATTAAAAATATATATTTCTAAAAATAGTAAAAATTAATTTATAAATTAAATATGACAAGATCAATAATTTTATTAAAAATTTAAAATTTTAAAAAATAAATTTGTTTACTCACGCTATTGGACCACTAATCTTTTATCTATTTAATGATTTACTTGGACCTGGGCCCTTTCGGTTTTGGACCATGGAAAGCAAGCATTCAAGCTAGCTGTTCTCGAGAATTCCAGCTTCGCTCCCCTATCCCTTCTTACCGCCGCCGCCGCCGTCTCCAGCAAAAACCGAGAGAGATCGACGGAGAAAATGGCAGGGATGGAGGAGGAGTTCTACCTGAGATACTACGTAGGGCACAAGGGCAAGTTCGGGCACGAATTCCTGGAGTTTGAGTTTCGCCCCGATGGCAAGCTTCGTTACGCCAACAACTCCAACTACAAGAACGACACCATGATCCGCAAGGAAGTCTTCCTCACCCCCGCCGTCCTCAAGGAATGCCGTCGCATCATCGCCGAGAGCGAGGTCGGTCTTCCCCACTCTTTCCTAGGGTTCCCTCCACCCCAGGGTTTAAATTTCTTCGTTTGTTTTCTCTTTCTTAGATCATGAAGGAAGACGACAACAACTGGCCCGAACCCGACAGAGTGGGCCGCCAGGAGCTGGAGATCGTCATGGGCAACGAGCATATATCCTTCACCACCTCCAAGATCGGCTCCCTTGTCGATGTCCAGAGCAGCAAAGATCCTGAAGGGCTCCGCATTTTCTATTATCTCGTTCAGGTCTTAAAAAAAAAAAAAAAAAACCTTTTGCGCCTTTCTTTTTTTTTATTTTTTTTTTTCTAATTTAGATTCGTTTGAGTTGATTAGTTTTTTAATTTGAATTTTCTCTTCTTGGAAAATTGGATTTGACCTTTTTGACTGGTGGGAAAGAAAGACTGCATTTTTAATCATAATGTGAAGATTCACCCCATGGGAAGTATTGTGAAAGCTCTGCAAGACATGGATATCAATCCTTAAGCAAAATTGAAAAATTATCACGCTGAATTCATTGGGTGGTTATTTTGATTCAATTATAGTTTGTTACAAAATTCATTTTTAGCAGATGTATGCCTAGCATCATGCTAAAAAATTCCAAAAAAAATAGGACAAGAATTTTTTCATCTGTACCCAGTTCTTAATTTGCAGACCGTTGTTACATGCAAATTCAATGGAAACTGCTTTGAATTGTGTAAGTTCGAATAAATGAATTTAATGGACAGTACATTTTTTTTTAATGAAAGAATGGACAGCACTTGATCAGCATATGATTAGATTATGTGCTGGCTTTTTCTTCTTTTATGCATTCTCCAAGAGCACAAGGTGTCCGTTTGTGTAGGATTGGAGTCAGCAGATTGAAGATTATTTTGGAGTTTGATCTTCATTGTCTTGTGTTATCATACTACAAGAAAATTGCAAATGTGTGTTCTTGTGTGTAATCTAGTTTTTCCTACAATTTGTCCGTGACACTATGATTTTTCAGTCTAGGATCTAAGTGTACCTTTTCCATTTTCAATCTGAAGTTGTCGATTTGAAAATCACATTATTGGCCTTGTGCACTTCCCTACATATGTCAGATTGGAGGTATTCTGGAGGCAGAAGTGACTGTTGTAGATCACTATATCACCAAAAATCCATGTCTTCAGTCTTTTTGCCACAAATGCTACTTTATTTGATAGAGCATATTCAGATATTCTTCTTTTCCTGTTTCTGGATGACTGGAATTGTATTTGTCCCTTGAAGAAAGAGGACTAATATAGCCCAAAAAAATATTTTTAAAAAAATTTAAGTAGAAGGAATATGAGATGGGCAAAGATGCTCTGTTTTATCCTCCAACAGAGTTTCCAGAGTACTTTCTTTTGATGAAACTTTTTGAGTTGCGCAAGTTCGTTTCCTTTGCTCCAAGATTTTGCCTCCTTCACATTTTTCTACAGAGGATAATTGTATTTGGTGAAGGTTAAAAAAAAAAAGACACCACGAGCTTCTCTTGTTTTGCTGTATGACCCGTTCTTTTGTTCTTAGACCGAAAACATCCCTTCAGTAGTTTATTCTGAGTCTTGGCATTATTTACAGTTGCTTTTTAATTGTTACCTTACATTGTGTAGGGCATCATATTAAGAAATATGCCCCTCTAAAGAGGATGATAATCACCTAGGGCTCTAATTTCGCATCTTCCAACGGATCCTAATGTCTCAGGTGGACCTTGGTTCACAATATGGACATCGAATATGCCTTTTGATGCTGCAGGTGCTCCTATGAAAAATATTTGCTGATCTAACTTGAATGTGTACATCACTGTTGGTTCAATTTCCTCTTGACGTGTGTCAGTTGTAATTGCTCTGAGGAGACAAGTTGCTTAGAATTTGATGCGACCTTCCATGCCACATATTAAAGCATCCGAATGTGGTCAATCTTTCAAGTTCATGATAATGTGGTCATTTTACCATTGTTGTTTGGACTATACTTTTTAGAAAGGCCTTGTCTTCAACTACTTCCAACTTTCAGATTATGCCAGCTGAAAAGTCAAAAAGCTTGCCCATTCTCTTCTGACATCTTATTATCTATTCACTAGTTGTTTCCAGAGGCTGCTGTCTTCAAAACTAGACCATTTCCATAAGAGGTTCTACTCTCAAAACATTGAACTTCTAATTGTACTTGCCCCCCTACCTATAATTTGGAGACCTCATGCTCTACCTTTATCATAGAATGCCTCCAAACCTTTTATCTGAATAGAAGGAGATGGAACATCAGGAATAAAAAGGAGAGAAGTGAAAGCAACATCTTGAAAGCAGTGCTTGTCAGTAGTTAATACACTTCAGCCCTTTGGTTTGGTAACATGTAGCCATAGAATTGCCTGTTTTTCTCTTTGTTTTGTACCTTTCAGTGGAGGAATTGTAACTGAATCAAGTTTACATACATGCATCTCTAAATCCTGTATTTATTATCATCTCAAGCCTCTATAGAAGTCAAAAGTAATCGAGCCCAGAATTACCAAAGCACTTTTTGTGAAGCTTCTATGTGCATGTGCCATCCTTTCCCTCAATCTGAAGTAGTGGACAATCCAACATTTTTTTAAATACTGTTAACAAAGATTGAGCCACACTGCCACAGGCTGGTTTGGATTGTTCATGAATGCGTTTAGCTTTTGATTTTGATGGATAATCATTTAGAAATGGATAATGGTTCCTTGCTACTCTTTTTCTTGTAACATCAGGGATTTGTTTTGAACCCATTAAAAATGATGTTCTCGTTTGTCAGGCTAACATGAAAAGGAAATATAGGAAAATGAAGGGGATGAAGTTACCAGGTCTTTGCTAACATAATGAATCTTCTTAATTGAGGAATGGTTTTTCTGCCATACTGCCTACTCTCTTAGTTGGCCTGTTCAGTTAGCAGCTGTAGTCCTGACATATGAGAGTTGTTTGCTAGTGCTTTTGATACATAATGTAATACATATTCACTGATAATATCATAGCAACGCTTCTCATTACATATTCCAAAACCTTGCAAGTTACTGGCTTCAATTCTTTCTTTCAGCAAATGGAGTTATCTCTACTTTGATAGTGCTGTGTTCTTACATATCCTGTTGGGTATTTCTCCACTGCAGGATTTGAAGTGTTTTGTGTTCTCCCTCATATCATTGCATTTCAAGATCAAGCCAATCTAGTCTGCTGAGGCATGCGTTTTCAGCATTTAACATCATTCATATGTTGCTCTGGTTGAAGGGGACCTGAAGTTGGCTGAGGAATGATCGTTAATATTCATACTCTCGCAATTGATCATTTTGGGGTACGTGATTTGTTTTGGGGAAATCATCCTCATTCTTATAGCTTGGTCTTTTGAAAGGGGCGGTTTGCTGGGGTGGTTTGCTGGATGTTTGATGTGATGTTTCTGCTAATTCTGACATTATGATATATGTTTCGATTTTAGGAACACTTCGGTTATGATGCCTTTGCTTTGTTTCTGCTAGTGGGCTTGCTTTGGAACATAAGATTAATCATGGCTAGAAGTTACACTATCTTTTGATGCCACATTGTAAAAATTACAAATTTAGGGATATTTGCATTTCTCTTTCCATTTTTTTGGTATTTTGGATTTTTAACCCTAATTATTGATACCCTTACTAAAGAATTTTTTTAACTGCAGAAATACTCCCAATGTCAACTTTGAATTGATGTTGTAACATAGTTACATTATGGGGATTTGCATGTATATTCCCATCGTGCTTCCCTTGATCTCGATGGTCATTATATCAATCAAACTTTTTGACTTTTGTTAACCCTCGATGATGGCACCCGGCATGGTTGTTTTTTGCGAGTGAAGTTTATGAGTGGCATGATCGTTTTTGTGAGTAACTTTATAAGAGGGGATATTGCTGTAAAGTTTAGTTATCTTGGAATCATAGTGTGTGTTTGGAAATAGATAAAACTTTTAAGGTGTGTTTGTTTGGGGCCAAAATATGTCAACTAAAATTTTTCAACCCAAAACATTTCACTCCATAACTACTCTATTTTTTAATTATTTTTTCACATTTTTCTATACAAACTACCATACTTTTCAATTATTTCTACACAACTACCGATACAACTAACCTATTTATTCTAACTTTATTCTCTTTACTCATCATCATTACCCTTATTATATCACATCACTTTCTATCAACTTGATAACTTCAACCCTAAAAACTTTTCATCAAAAGTTTTATCTCCAACCAAACACACCCTTAGTAAAAAATTTTAAAGAATAAAAGTTGTCAAATGATGTGATGTAATAGGGGTAATCATGATGAGTAAAGAAAACAAAGTTAAAATAGATAGGTTAGTTATATATAAATGATTAAAAGGTGAAGTAATTGTACAGGAAAATGTGAAAAAATAATTAAAAAATATAGTAGTTATGAATAGTGAAAAGTTTTAGATTAAAAAGTTTTAACTTGAAATGTTAAGACCCCGATTGAATGTGCCCGGGAGCATGCAGCGCTGCATGCTCTAAGGCGCATATATCCATTTTTTTATTTTGTTTTTTTTTTTAATTTTTTTTATAAAATTGTTAATTTATGTGTATTTAAAGTATGAATAAGTTTTTATCAATTTTGGAATATTTTATATATTTATTTTTTATTTTTGAAAATCAGTGACATTTTAGGTAATTGTGTTGCATGCGACATGCGCATGTAATCGGGAGCCGAAATTAGGTAATTGCGCCGGGCGAATGCAATCGGAAATTTTATTCTCACCCGCAAACACACTCATAAATTCATAAAGGGATGGGGAGACAAATGAAAATAAACTAGCCTTTGAAGTAAAACTATGGATTTCAAATTTTGAACGCAGGAGTGTTACGACAGCGACCCTGCTTTCAGCAATCACCGTTGCATGGATGCAGGATGTTCCCATCAGCATTTAAACAGCATTCGAGAAGCATCTAATTAGATAATATGAGTTTGAATTACTTTTCTCGTCATATATACAATCTAATTTTTTAATAGATAATGATATTGTTTTTCATTTCTAATATGATTTCACTTTCTATGCTTCACTTTTTCCATTTTTCCTTTTTAAGGTGCGTCTAGCAAGAAAATTTGTTTATATAAAAATGTTTCACTTTCTATCATTTTCATATTTTTTAATTTTTTTTGTATCTTTCTTTACAACTATTATATTTTTTTTATTATTTGAGTCCATTTATTTTAACTTTTTTCTTTACTTCTTAGCATTATTCTTATCATATAATATCACTTTTTTCATTTTATAAATTTATACGCAAAAATCTTTTCCCCTAGAATTTTATCGAAGGCCAGAGACGCTCGGAGTTCTATCTTTTCCTCTCTCCGTGCAATTTTCAATATTCGCGGCACAATAGGCGCTATAGCCCATCGGCACCTTCTCATCGAAATCCGAACATGTTATTGAAACAACAAAAAAAAATAAATTATATATGGAATACGATTTTAAACAACTTATCTATTCTTCATATCTTTGTTTTATTGGTTGTATATAATAATCATTTCATCTTTTTACTACGATGAATCTCATGGAATAACAACAAGCTTATCCACTCAGGAGATAATAAGCTCTTATCTACTCAAGGAAGAGAACCAGCTTGGAAATGCAGTACGGCAGTCGACGCCCATGATCGCCCAGTTATTCATCATATCTTTTAAAATTTATATGAGAAATTGTAAACTATGAATAAATTTATTTTATTATTACTATATATTCTGACCTTAAAGAATAAATTGGATCCAGAAGGCCTATTTGCCCGCGTGGTTTTTTATTACAAGCTTTTATGCTACTCTTGTCGATGAGGTGGTTTGATAATCAATGGAGTATTTGTAAAATGCTAAATACGAAAAATGAAAGCAAATTAAAAATTAGTACAACCGATTGTGTTATTTGTGTCCATCAACCGGTCCGGACGATAAAAAATGCTGGTGATTAATAGCCGCTTGTGGTTATTTGAGGCAGTAACGCTGAATCACTTCACTACTTGCCCTCCGCCATTCATCTCCACTCATACGTTTATCTCTTATAGCAAATGATTGCCTTCCGTAGGCAGATGATCATAGTTTTTTTATTTTTATAATATGAATTATCGTTAACGAGAGAATAAACACCATTTAGAAATCTATTATAAGAAGTATATTTATTTTTCAAGCAGTGATGGTTTGATATTTACAGGGCTTATTTAGAAGTTGGAAGTATGAAGCACAAGGGAAATAACTGACAAACTAAAAATAATTTAAAAATAAAATAAATAGAGCCTTTGCGAGAACATAAAGTCAATGATAAAAGTACAGTTAATAATAAACCCATCGGAGTTTTTACTCTTTTAATAAAATTTGTTGGACTTAGTTAAGAATTTTTATTTAATTAAAATTTGAACTTGTTTGGTATTTTATTTTAATATTTAAAAACTAATAAAATTGGTGCATGTAATATGTATCCGTGCTCATATTTTTGATATTTCGAAAATCACAAATTTTATGAAAAGAAAAAAAATTAAATGGGCCCGCATATTTGTGAGAAGAGTTTTCGATTGTCTAAGATTGGCAGCCTAACAAAAGGAGGAGGAGGAGGAGGAGGATGTAGCCATGCCCGCTGGGCTGAGCAGAGACAGAGAAACGGAAGGGAAGAAAGTGCGCGGGATAGCAAGGGAAGCGCAGGAAAAGGAACAAACTCCGTCTGCAACTGCAACTGCCCTCTTTCATACCCTAGATTGTTGCCGGAGCTTCCCGATCCGATTCTCAGGGTTTTTCCTGACCCAGCCCTTCCACATTTCTCCACTCGTGCTTCTTCCGCCACAAGCCTCCGACTTTCGGGGCCCTATTCTCTCTATGTTTCTCCTTTTTCTCACTTCTTTCTTGTATCTTGCTACCAATGCTGTTCTAGAGATCAAGATCTTCTTGCAAGCAGGAGTGGAAGGTTTCAGGTTCTAATCATCGACGGTCCAGATCGTCCGGGGCGTATATACGGCGATGGGAGGCAGCGGCCAGTTGATCTCCGTTCAGCCGGAGGAGCTCAGATTCCAATGTAAGCGTCTCTGCTTAATTTGTTTTTGGTGTTTGTCAGGAATAGTCGGAATTCTGCGGTGATTCATTAGGTTGTACTAGTTTTGAAAAAAAAAAAATCATAAAAATCGATAGAATCCCATTGATTGCCTGTTCTCGATTCAGAATCTGTCCTTCATTTGTTTTTATTCACGGGTCCGCATTTCATCCGATTTAAGGGAGATAAAAAAGCATTTTAAAATTTTTTTTTTTTAATAAATGTGTCAGATGTTGCCTCGATCAAATTCGATAAGTTTTAAAATTTGTTTGGTTTTTATTTTTGAAAATCAGCTAGAGTCCATGCTCTCCAGTTGATTTTCAAAAATAACGAAAACAAATAAATTCATACAATGCGTCAAAATTTTACGGAGGCAAGATCTAGGAGGGGCCAGGTGTTTATTAAGAAAACAAAAAATAAAAAAGGCTTTTGGGGTCACGCATCATGATGAACACTTGACATAAAAAATAAGGCCAATGCGAATTTGGAGACATAAAAAAAGAACGTAATGGTTTTATTATCGATATTGAAACTGATATGAAAACTTAACGAAAGATGAATCTAGCCCATGCCTGCAATGCTGGAAAAGGTGGGGAAACAGTGTCGATGGCTCGGTGGTGGAGCAAATACCTTGGATGAGGGCCCTGTGGGATCGCCATCCTTTGTTCACATTGATATTGGATTGCTGTTTGAATTTTGTTTCTGTTCGCCGTCTCTCTGTCATGCCTGAGTTTCACAGCTTCCATTGAGGAGTTGAAGGTATTGTATTTTCCTGTGTCTCCAGATCAGCCTGAAATGCATGTGTTGCTAACCTTGATAACCTAGTTTCAATTACTTTCTGCCTTTTTTCGCCTTTCATTATCAAGCATCAATAGCTTTCTACCTTTCCTGCCTTTCATTATCATATTCTCTCCATGTGCAATATATGAATTTGAACTCATGAGCAGTGGTAATTAATTATGTACCCAGTTGAGCTTGACAAGCAATCATATTGTGATCTTAAAGTAGCGAACAACACTGAACATCATGTCGCGTTTAAGGTGCCTACTTTTAACTGATATTCATGCTTTATTGTCAATGCTATTGCTAAGTTATCACGGAAGTTCTGTTGGTTTTTGCTTAATTCTTTCTGGTTTTTTGGCTTTGCTAGGTCAAGACTACTACACCCAAGAAGTACTTTGTAAGACCTAATACTGGCATCATACAGCCATGGGACTCATGTGTTGTAACAGGTGCAACCTTTATTTTATTGTGTCAAGTTCTGCCTAAGTAGTCTGAAGTGTTTGGTCATGACAAGAAGATTAACATTTTATGACATGATTTAGTGACCATAATGTTTTTTATTGCTAGGTAGCAATGCAATACAAAAATTAACCTTTTGGCAACAATGAAAAAAAATATATATTGTTGTAATCAATTTCACAAAATTGTTGCTAAAGCGTTTTGCTATTGACATATTGTGGGCGACAAGATTCAACATCATTGCACTGCCAATCACCCATTTTCTTGTTGTGGGTGATCTCTATATATTTTTTGACTTTGGTGGCTCCTATTGCAGTCACACTACAAGCACAAAAGGAGTATCCACCTGATATGCAGTGCAGAGATAAGTTTCTGCTGCAATCCACCAAAGTTCCTCCTGCCATGGACACTGATGAGATTCCCTCAGATGCTGTACGAGTTCTGTTGTCAAAGGCTAATAACTTAGTAGAATTTTTAGCTACCTAACTCGGAGATGATCTATATTGTTTTGTGCAGTTCAATAAGGATGCTGACAAGGTAATAGAGGAGTGCAAACTCAGGGTTGTCTACACCATACCCGGTTCTGGTCAGGGTTCAGAAGTGGAATCAGGGCTTAGTTCATCAATTTCAAGGAGCTCAAAACATGGTTCTGAGGTAGTTAATTTCAGTAGGATTTTCTTCTTTCCATAGTTAACCTGAATATCTTGCAGTTTTCCTGATGTTCGTGCTCTGGACATCATCAAATGGCCTGATTTTGTAATTTTAAATTGACAGATGGATGGTTCCTCAAGCACTGAAGATGTGAGTAAAGATTCTCAGTGTCCCCCCTCCTCCCCCTTTCCTTTTGCATGTGATTGGTATCGTGGTTTCTTTTTTTCCTTGTTGTTGTTTACCTGACTACATTCTAGTATGTCAATAAACTAAACATTGATGAAACCTTTCAAATGCAAGGCTTGTCAAGTTTCATTCGGAATCAGTGCCAGACAATAATATCAAGTTGCTTCTGAAAAAATTATTATTATTATTTTTTGGATGTTAGGTGCTATAGTTTTTGGGTGTGCTTGATATCAGAACATTGCCTAATGGATTTAGATTTCCTAGATCCTATGGCCTTTGATGCTCTTCTGGTGGCAGCTTGCATTGTTTTTCACCGTTCATTGTTAATATTAGGAGTCAGCTTGTGTATTTTTGTTAAATGTCATTTTTTATATTGTTTTCCGCAATTCAAAAGATTTCTGCAGAGTAACTTTTGGGGGCATTTGGACATGTCTAATTTTTAACATTTCGTGTTTAGTTCCAGGCATTGCAGCGCCTAAAGGAGGAGAGGGATTCTGCACGTCGACAAACTCAGCAATTGCAGCAGGAACTGGTATGATTGCATTGGATCTTTCTTACAATGTTTAACTGCGGCATCTTTCTCATTCGATATCCTAAACTCTGTATTGCTGTAGCATTTTCTTCCCAGTTTCGTGTTCTCAATTTTTTAACGTTTTTGAAAATAAAGAGTAGTGGCTGCTCATCGTTGATAAAAATTTAATAACGATCCCCTTGTCATCACTCCACATGCTAAGTCTGAGATAGTGAGATATTTTTCACATTGATTAAAGGCTTGAAGAGTTTATGATTTATGGATGAGATAAGTTTCCTATTTTTTGTTAGTCATTTTGATGAATATCAAACACATTTTCTGCTTATTCATTTCAGGAGATGTTGAAGAGACGTAGGAGCCGCAGAAACGATGAGGGCTTCTCCTTGACTTTTGCTGCCTTCGTGGGACTTATTGGCATCATTTTTGGCTTCCTCTTAAACTTAACATTGTCTGCACCGCCAACTCCAGCTGAGTGACTGCATGTAAAATTGTCGTAACGAGAGCATTTCTGCTTCATGGTCATTTTAAAAAGAAAAAAAAAAAAATTCTTTTAGTGTGTTTTGTAAATTAATATTGGAATCCTTTTTGCTGAAAATGAATATTTATAGGTAGCCATAGGACATGGTATGGTTCCATTCTGTATTGTCTTTGTGATAATTCAAAGTAGTGAGAGAATCTACTTTTTACCAGCTGCATGAAGTTCACGTAACGAGAGATTTTCTGATTTCCATTTTCCAAATAAAACCTAGGCACCATTTAACATTTGGGGTGCAACTAAGCTCATGAACTTCTATTTCATCTAACCCTAATTCTACTTATAAAAAATTAGTTTTAACTTTAACTTTATTAATAAAACTTAAACTTTAACACTATTTTTAAAAATCGAGTTCGAATTGAGTTCTGAGTTGAAATTTATTTATGAACATTTTATTTAAAAATAATAAGTTTAGAATTTCATATAAGTATATAATAATAACAAATTATATAAGTAGACATAATAATATATAATGAAATTATGATTTTTTTAAAATAGCATATCAAGAATAATTCTAGAAAAAATTAACATAAAAAATAAGATAAAGGATAAAATTAATTGATATGAAAGTTAATGATATAAATAAAAGATAAATATAAATAAAAATACTATATTTATTTATAATATAATTACAATATGTCAAACATGTATTCAAATATAAATATAATTAAGATAAATGTGTGAAATATAAAGAAATATTGTTTAAATATTATTTATATAATACATTCTATAATAATTTCAAAATAGGAAATCAGACTCAGATTCTTCGAGCTTAGGTTGGAAAAAAGTTAATCTAAACGCAATTGGAAATTGAGTCCAAGTTGCACCACAATTTAACATCGTGGATTGAGATAAATATGAGATGAAAAAACTATTGTTATAAATTATTGTTTGGAAAAAAAAATGGAAATGAGAAAAATATTATTAGAAGTTGAAATTTTAAATTTATTGTGTATTGAAATTGTATTGAAAATTTTGGTGGCTTATGAGGTGTTTGTTGATACCTACAGTTTTTTTTACATAAAGCTTTTTAATATAAATTTTTTATATTTTATAATTATTTTATTTTTAATTATTTCTTCTTTTCTTCTTATAAAATTATCTTACTTTTAAATTATTTTTAGACAACTACTTACATATGTAACTTATCTGTTTGAATTTTATTTTTTACTTCTTATCATTGTTTCTATTATATCGCGTCATTTTCTCACATTTTAAAAATTTGTACAACAAAAACTTTTCATTAAAAGTTTTATCATTTTCCAACACACATTACTGTGCTAAAAATAACAATCAAAAGTATAAAAATAAGATAAACTAGACATGCAATTATATGAAAATATATAAAAATAATTAAATGTAAATGTAATAATAGCAAAAAAAATAGTTAGGTGTTAAAAAATATTACACAGATGAATGATTCTGTTAGCCTAAGTTAAACAAATGTTTTGCTTAGCCACCCTAAATAAACTATTTATAAATATTTTTTTAGTTGTTTATGCATACATTTTGTTTATCTATGTGTATTTAATATATAAATAAAGTTTTACTATTTTTGGATATTTGTATATATATTTTTTTAAGCACACGTATATACATATAGATATTTAAAAATCTCAACAAAATATATATATATATATATCCAAAAATAAAAAAACTTGGTTTATATGTTAAATACATTTAGATAAATAAGTATGTTGATAAAAATGAAAACATATTTTTAAATAGATTTTTTAGGTGGATTGAGCGGAATATTTGCTTAACTCGGACTAACAGAATTACTTTTCTATTACACAATGAGTGTATTTGGCATTTGGGAGAAAAAAATATCTTTATTTTTTCCTGCACTTTTCTATTTAGTGCAACGTTTTAATTGTTTGATTATCCTATTTTTAATTTTTTTACATTCTTATATAATTATCTTATTTATTTCTTTTGCTCATAATTGTTATCTTTGTTTTATTATATCACCCTCTTTTCAAAATTTCTTGAGAACTTTTCATCTCTTATTAACTAAGGGAGCATAAACAACTTTTATCTTCCAACATACGATCCAACGTATGCTCACTACAGCAAAAAGCCTACTTGTCTAGTGTTCCGGCCTCGCGTGAGAAAAATATTAATAATTCGAATTCATTCATTGGTTTTTGTTGAATGTAAAATTGTTTTCCCTGCGGCTTTGAGAATAAATGCTTAATTAATTTTCCAGCAAAATTTTAAGCATCCAATTCTTTAACCGAGTCCGAAAAATATATCACAGAAATATTTTGCATTGTGTTCCA
>JAXCLR010000073.1:2678307-2690890 GCA_035584095.1 Annona squamosa
CCCCCCCCCCCCCCCCCCCCCCCCCCCTCCCCCCCCCCCCCCCCCCCCCCCCCCCCCCCCCTCTCTATCTGCTTTCCCAGGGCGATTTCCAGACTGTTATTATCCGCAATCTCCAAAGTCCAAACATCTCTGATCTCAGAAGCACCAGGCCTATGAATTAGGTTTTGCTTGCAGCGTCTCGAACAGCCAGACGGAAAAACCCTAATGCTCTTTACACAATGCTAAATTCTCCTACAATCACCGACTAATCCCCATTTTCTGCATCCGATCCAAATCGGCAATCCTCTGGAAGGCGCCACTATGGCTGGCTACCTTAACAGCTCCGATCTGTTGGCTGCGACCCCGACCGAGACAGCGAAAGCATGGCATCTTCTTTCAGTTCTGCTGCGGCTCGGCCGCCCTGCTAGGCCGGCGGAACTCGCTGCAAGGTGCGAGCTGTTCCCCGCGTCGGCTGATTTCGTCGAGTTTCTTTGTGCGCTGCCCGATTCGCCGCTTTTTCTGACGAGAGATTTGTTCGTGACGGCGTCTCTGGACGTGCTTTCTTCTTTTGGAAATTTTGCGGCGAGGGTGTTTGCCTCGTTCTTGCCGAGAGTTAGGGTTTTGGGGCAGCGGATGAGGATCTGGGATGAGTCAGTTCAAACATACTTCCGGAAGCGCAAGGGGGCGATGATTGATTCGGTTCTGTTGCCTGCTGTGAAGCGGAGATTGTTGCTAAGTTCTGCAAATGGTAGAGTGCGCTTCTTTTGAGATTATCTCTGCTTATTTGAATCACTTCCCTGTTCACTTGAGGCTCCATCTCCCGATGGTGTGGGGCACTTTTTCATGATCCACGCTACTCATTAATCGCCATCTTAGGCCAACTGGAAGGTGCCTTGAGTTGTCCGCTATCAGCGTTTTTCTATCGCCTGAAAGGCGTTGGATCCTTCTAGTATGAATGCTATGTTCAATGAAATTCAAGAGCAACTACTGCATATTTCCATATTCTAAATGGTTATCGATTTGGTGATTTGAGATTTACAAAGTCGATTTGGAAACAGGCGAAGATTTCTGGAAGTGTCATTCTCCAGTGAAGAAGACCTGGACCACCCTGTTTCAGGTATCCTTTGTTTGCATCCGTCTCTGAATATGCAGTAACTATTATATGCAACAATATTCTAAGTATGAAGTACATAAATGAGCAGAACTCTAGCTCAAACCAAGCTAAGCTCATTACCACTTCATATCGTGTTGAGTTGATCTTGTTTAAGTAGCAAATATGCTTGAACATTGAGTTTGAGCCTAGCTGTATGTAATAAAGTTCTAGGTCATGCTTTGTCTATCTAAGAGGCTTCTCAGCATGTTAGCTTTTTCAGTCTCATTAATGTCAAATCACAAGCATTTGTATTACCAAGTAACGTGAGGACGGAAAAACAAAGACAGACTTAAGTTCAATAATTTTTAATAGAGAAGGTGATGCTATCTAATGCAAGCACAACCTCAATGGGTGATATGTAACTTGAATAATCCTGGTGTTCAAGCCCTGGAATCAGTTTAACTTTTCCTTTTGCACATCAAATGGGTTTTCTGA
This sequence comes from Annona squamosa, assembly GCA_035584095.1. Lineage (NCBI taxonomy): Eukaryota > Viridiplantae > Streptophyta > Magnoliopsida > Magnoliales > Annonaceae > Annona > Annona squamosa. The sequence goes on from JAXCLR010000073.1 coordinate 2,679,875, forward strand.
GTGAAGGTCACAATGGAGACAGATTTATTCTCATTAGGAATCTTCTATCTTTTGGGCCATAGAGTACAAAACTACTCCGGATGTTCAATTGGCACTGCTTATTGTAGGTTCTTCCAATCTTGGAAATTTTGGTTACTTCTCATTTCATTGATGTAAAGAGGAAGTATTTGGTCCCACTTCTGCCAGTGAGTGAATCATGAAGCTATCTACTTGCCGATGCCTCAGCACGCTACACGTCCTCCGTAGTACTGTAACACATTCTTCGCTTGATTTTTTTTCAGCTAGTTCTTCTTCTTTTAGTTCTCCAATGACTTAAATGTGTTGAATCTATGACCTGTAACTCACCCAAGTGAAAGCATCATTCATGCCATGACATGGAATACGTTAAAGTATTTTGTTGGGTTTCTTTATCCTCTACATACTTCCTTGTTAGTCATGGACACACTTTATTTGCTTCTGTATTCTTTACTTCATGCAGGAAAATGGTGATGTTGGGCATGATACATACAGAGAAAAGAGACTTCTGTCAGTCAATGTGCCTGTCATGGAGAATTGCTTGAGTTTCAAGCAAGCAAGAAAAATTTCACTCTTACTTGACTGTAATTCGATGCTGCCAAGTTGTGGACCAAAAATTACTGAGCATCTCAATAGTGCAGATGTGAGTGAGGTGCAATGCAATAATATTCCAGATGCTACTGACGTTAGGCAATTAATAGAATCTGTGGATTTGGAAAAACCTCAGCAAAATATCTTGAATATTGAAATCAATTTGAATGCTAGTATTATAGATTCAGGTATAGAACCAGGTCCTATGATGAGCACTCTTCAAGTTCCAGATCCATGCAATGGAATGCAGAAGGATGAGAATTGTTCCAAAGTGAATGATCAAATTAATATCACCAACAATATGCTTTCAGCTATTGAAAATTGCCTTGGAGTGACCCAGTGCATCAGTTCACCTTCAAGGAAGGTTGTGCATGATAGTCCTGATGTCCATGCGCCAATCAGTGGAACACCTGAACTACCAGAAACTTTCACAAAAGGAGATGTTGATACCCGTAATTTTAGAGGTCCAGAAATTTTTGTGCCTCCATATGGTGCTGTTCGGATGGGCGAACTTCCCAACACTACTCCAACATTCTTGAATAAAATTGATTGCAACAATGTAATGTTTACTCTCAGAGAGCAAGCATCTGGGAAAGCGAGAATCCCAGCCAGGGTCGGTAGTGCTACTGCAGTGGGACCTTTTGCCTCTTCAAAGATTCTGAGAAAACCCCTTGAAAAACAAAAGACCTTGCAGATGGATCCATTAAATCCTGGTCCCCAGGTACTTTTGGAAGCTGATAATAAAATAATTAATTCCCCTATGCAACTGGAGAAATTGACAGGAGGTGACAAGTTGCTGAAACGTAAGTGGAAGCGCAGTCGTACTCACACGGCACCTCATAAAGAAAAGCAAATAGATCCAGCATCTAAAGGTCCAAAGGTAAGCTCTGTTGTGTTCATGTTAAGTGATTAAGAATACAATGAAGGTGCTTTGAAAGTTGTTGCAAATTATGAGCTATTTCATACCATAGTTACCTGACGTTCTATTTATGCTAAACTAATTTATTTATGGAGATAGCTGGTTGAAAATTTGTAGAAAAATATGGAGCAGAAGCCACTACCAGATTTTGAGTCTTTTCTCATAGAGGAAGAAGAAGGTTCAGGTATTTGAATGGACATCAATGATATTTGTTGGCTATTCTGTCAGACCTTTTTCAACTTCTCATGTAAATTTTCTGATATCTTTTGCACTAAATATACAGGCGGCTATGGCACTGTCTACAGGACAAGAAGAAAGAGTGATGGAAAAATATTTGCAGTCAAATGTATGAGCAATAGTATTAATATTATCATGGTAGATTATAAGAATTTTTTTTTCGTGTTCTATGATCTCAATGCTAGGCTGCTAAAAACACAAATTCTAGTGGTGCTTCTCCAAAAATGGATGAATTTTTCTATTGAAAGAACGGATCCACATGGATTGCCAACATGTCTGGACAAACTCCAGCGAACAAAGCAAAACAGTGCTCATCTGCAGTGAAGACTTAGACCGAATTCCATCAAAAAACAAAATGAAGGGAGAACTCTCAGCGCTGGATGTGAGCTGGTTATTAATCGAAATAGAGTGCTGCTCATCTCTTTTTATATGAAAACATTTGGGTTGAAATGAAGGTTCTTTTACTTGCTATAGGTTGTTATTAATTCATTTTGCATTATACATGTGGAAATTCTTATGGGCATTTTCTTTTACTCAAAAATTGGTTTTCAAACCTGAAAATCTTTGGATTTTCTCCATTCTCCTATGAAATCCCATTTTTTTTAATAAATAACAATCCTATTTTTCTTCATCATTATCTATATTTCCTATCTTCTAAGGAACCTGATTATATATTTTTAGTTGTATTTTAAGTTAAAATACATTATTCATTTTTTTTTTTACAATTAGTTGTATTTTTTATCTTTCTTCAAACATATGTTTTCCTAAGTATATTTAATTCGTATACTAAGTTTTGCCATTGTACAATACTTTTACATGTTTATTTTTTATTTTTAAAACTCAAGTTCTTTAAATGCCCCTAAAATTGATGATTTTTTTAAAAAATAAAAAATAAAAATGTAAAAGTATTAGAAAATGGCAAAACTTGGCATATGGATTAAATACACTTAGGAAAACATGTTTATGAAAAAAATAAAATAAAAAATGAATAATGTATTTAGCTATTACAACTAAATGTACACGGTAGGGCTCCATCTTCTAATACGTGATGCGAATACAAGAATAAAGGGAAATTGTAAAACACTATGACGTAGGCTAGGAGCATGTCTAGATGAGAAAAATCAATAGAATTTCTCCATGTATGAGTGTCTTTTGAATGATATAGGAGGCATGATATGAAATTGTTGACTGAAAAAAAGATGCAAGATCTTTTTGTGAAAAATTCTAGATGCTGGGAATAGTTCCAACATCAAAAATTTTTAGGAATTCTGAAAATTCTCTGCATATCTAGCAAAACTGTTAGTAGGAAATATCTGTGTGAAAACAATATTAGAAACATGCTTAACCATAAATTCTCTCATCCTTGATGTTTTTGGGCTTCTTCTATTTTCTTACTATGATACTCTTTTTTTTTTGTTTCAACAACATTGATGTAGTTGAAGAGTTTTTCTTTGATCGTGCATTGTGATTATATCTAATTTGTACTGCTTGTGTCCTGTTCATTCATATTTGTGAGATGGTTGCTTGGTGGAAATTTTGAACTTTTTAAAGAGATTAACTTTTATCTTTCCAGTAGCAGTTGTCTTCTTTATTTGTCACTAGTTTAAATGATCATTGTGATAGCATGTACTGAGTTTGCATTTTGTGGATGTCAGGTCCTCATCCCAATGCGCACACACAGCATGTTGCTAATGAGCTGCGGATGCTACAGCGTTTTGGGTAAGGATAAATGGGTAATTGAATTCCTTGTTCTTTTTTTTGTTTGTGTTTTATCAGCTGTTGCGTGAATAAAGAATTACATGTTATCACTTGGATATAAATGCTTTTGGCGCAGAGGTAGGAATTTTGTGGTAAAATATGAAGGTTCTTTCAGGAGTGGTACCTCTGAGTGCTTTGTTCTCGAGCATGTTGAGCATGATCGGCCGGAGGTAATTTGCAATGAGTCGTTATTATAGTCTTATCCTTCTTGTATATAACAATCTTTTGAATAACAACAAAGCTTATGTCAAATTTAGGTGTTGAAAAGGGAAATAGATGTGTCTGAGCTCCAGTGGTATGGTTACTGTCTGTTCAGAGCACTGGCAAGCTTGCACAAGCATGTAAGGGAGTATTAAAACAAATCCTGTCTGATTTCTGGCTTCTCATTTACTTTTCTTATTTATTTTCTACCTTTGCCCTTTACAGGGTATAGTTCACAGAGATGTCAAACCTGGGAATTTCCTTTTCTCTCGCAAACTTAGCAAGGGTTACCTAATTGATTTTAACCTAGCAGTGGTCAGTATCAGAATACTTAATTCTCTTGCAATTTCTTTCTGCTGTCACCTTACTGAATGCGATGAGAGAAACTGTTTTCATTTTTTCTCACAGGACCTCAATCAGAAGTACTGCGCAAATGGTAAGGTCTACATTCCTCGTACTTTTTTGGTTTGATTTTTCTTGAATTGTGAAGAAGGAACCATCAACTAGAATGCAGAGGCTCAGTTGCTTTGTCTTCTTGAGCTGTATTCTTTTATTAGTACTGCCAGTTGTATTTTTTCATTTTTATAAAATTTAATACAAACACTATTCTTTGTGGGAACTATCTTTCTGCAAAATGCAGACTAGTTGTATGGAAATCTTCCATTATTAGAAGGTTCATACACCCTAACAACCTGCAGTTTGGGGTAATGCGTCTCTGCAACTGCCAGGAAGTATTATGCTGATTCTGCTGTTTGTCATGCCATATAATTTTGCGAAGCTTGGATTGTGTGTTATGTCTTGGACACACCATTGGTAGGAATAGAATGTACGCTATTAACTTGAAATGTCTCCTCCAAAAAGCCATTAGCATTAATTATTTACTTCTATTGTAGAACTTAGACGTGGATTAGGGCAGTTCACAAACTGTTCCCGTGTGCAGTTCATGATTGTAAGGGAGCATGCTCCCTTGGTCAACAGGCTACCTTACACTAATAATTGTCTTACAGGGATAGTTCGTGAATTGTTGTAATTCGCCTCCACAGAAATTATGCAGTAAAACTTTTGATGTGTTACTTCTGGGTGTGTTAGGGAAGTGGTAAAACTTTTGATGAAAAGTTTTTATGTAAAATTTTTTGAATTAGCGGAAGATGCGATATGATAGGGGTAATGATGAGGAGTAAAGAGAATAAAGTTAAAATAGATAGGTTAGTTGTATGGATAGTTGTATAAAAATGATTAAACAGTAAAGTAGTTATATAGGAATATGTAAAAACTAATTAAAAATAGAGTAGTTGTAGAGATTGAAAAGTTTTGATTGAAAAAGTTTTTTTTTTTGTTTGCCAAACACTTCCTTTGTTCATTTGTCAGGTAATCCAAAAGCAAACTATGTAGGAAGCTTGGATGATATTTCCTCTCCTCGCACCAAAGATGTCCCTTGTAGCAAGGAAGCTGCAAAAACTGCTCCTGGTAAGTTTTTGAAAGCAGTCAATAGAGTGCCAACAAAGGATTCCAAATCACATCTAGAAACCAAGGAGACTAAGAAGGATCATTTGAAGGCCTTTCCTGATCGGAGCCAGAGAAATATACACAAGAATCAAGCTGGTGATGGGTCTGGTGTGACATCTGCGAAGGATGCAACAAGTACTCGGACTCCGTCTGCAGAGAGATTGAGGGAACCTGTGCCATGTCATGGAAGGAAGGAACTGATCTGTCTGGTGCAAGAGGCATTGCAGAGTCCTAACCGCAAGGCAGCAACTGCTCCTGTTTCTCAGCGCAAGAGGATTGCTGCACAGCCAGGAAAAGCAGACAGAAAACTCATTTATCTCTCACCTATGCCCCTGCATTCCAATGGTATTGCAGTTGCAGGTGCTGGCCTGTTAAAGGCCAAAGGTATGGCCAGAATTTCTCTGCACCTATTATATTGTATCTGCAAATTTTGGAGAGAGAAGTTGGCCTGTGTGCTGTTTTCCCTGGCAATCCCAAATGTGTGTCAAGCCTAGTTTTGTTGGGCTGAAATTCTGACATTTTCAAATTCTTCCTTGGCTAGTGAAACAATATATATATATTGTTTTTTCTCCACAGCCACCATGCTGAGCATGTGCTTTTCATTGGTTGCAGGAGACAAAAAGCACAAGCGGGAAGGACCTTGTGTTGGAACAAAGGGCTTTCGAGCTCCAGAGGTGTGGTCAGCCTCCATTTTTATTTGAATATGTGGCACACTGCAACATTGATTATAAGGCACTCGGATTTCTGCAGGTCCTGTTCAAATCTCCACATCAGAGTCCAAAGGTTGATATCTGGTCAGCAGGAGTTACTTTGCTTTACCTCATAATGGGTAGAACACCATTTGTTGGGGATCCAGAGCAGTATATCTCTTTCCACATAGTATATAATCAGTTGAAGCTTTTTTATTTTATATTTGATTCAGTTTGTCCAAAAAAGTTTTTTCTCACTGCAGAAATATAAAAGACATAGCAAAACTAAGGGGAAGCGAAGACCTGTGGGAAGTGGCAAAGTTACACAATCGAGAAATGTCTTTCCCTCTGGTAACATGTCTTTTTCTGCAGGCCATATGACGGTCAATTAGGTGTTAAAGTTGTTCACGTGGGTCTTTTCCTTGCAGGATCTGTTTGACATCCAATTCCTACCATCAACAGAATTGGAACAATGGTATGAGATAAATACGAAGAGACCTGATTTTCATGAGCAGAATGCTCGGAAACGTGATTTCAGTGAGCTTCTTGACCTCATTGACAAGTGTTTGATGGTGAACCCAAGGCAGAGGATTAGTGCAGAGGAAGCTCTGCGGCACAGGTTCTTCACAGCTTGCCATGAAACCTTGAGGAAGCAAAGGTTGCTTAGACAAGCAATCAGCTCAGAGCCTGGCAGTCAGTATCTGTGAGAGATTTTAGCCTGCTGGCTTTCTGTGGACCTGGAATGCAAGCTGGCCTATCACCCCCACTCATCTGCAGGTGATCCGAAGTGATCAATAATGATTGACTTGCTGCATTAATCCCCAAAGACATCTCATAGAGCAATCTTGGGATGTTTTGATGTTTTTAGCTAGCTGTAGGCCAAAAAATTTAGATGGCTAATGCTGTCAGATCTAGGAAAAGCGGCACAAATAATGCGGGGAGAGAACCGGATCGATCCCCTCAGCATTAACAGTAGACTTATGTACAGGTATGAAGATGCAGTTGACACCATTTCCCTTCTCGGCTGAGATGTAAATTACTAGTTTCTAGTACTATCATTCATTTGACTGTTGTTTCATGGCGTTCTCAAATTGTTGTATCATGTAAACTTCTTGAACTAAAGTAACAGAAACTCTCCTATGCTATGAATATTTCATTAATGTAAAATATCGTACCGAGAAAAATATTAGTATTTGAAAAATATTGATCTTAACTACAGCATCTTTCATGTTCTTGTTTGCTGAATTTTTTTAGTGTGAATGTTGCAAAATAGATTCCAATAATTAATGAAAGTTTGAACACAAGGTTCAAATGCGATGCAAAATTTAGTTCTAATTTACAATTAGAGAAGTTAGGAGATTAGCATTTTTTTTTTTGCAAATTAGCAGAGCTGTCACGGAATAGTTTCTTCAGTATGTCCATTGGTAAATTCATGTTGAGGCATACTGCTTAAAAGGGTTTTAAGCCCATTTTTGAAAAAAATAATGAATTGGGATTTTGACAGTATTTCTTCAATGAATTCAGAATTTCAGATATATGGCCCCACCCACCAAATCTTTCTGCGATGACTATCTAACCTTTGTCCTGCAGCTTCCTTCATAGCTGAGAAGAGATGAACCAGTTCGATTAAAAGCTTTCCAGATTTGGGTTGTGGTGAAAGAATTATGATAAATGATAAATCTATTGCGATTCCAAAATAGTGTAGTCGGAATAATAGGATTGGTCTTTAGTACACGTTCACTTAGCTTGAATAGGTGTACATACGTGGTGGAATTGGAATGTTGATTCCGTATGGTTAATCGCTTTCTGACTGTCGTCGCCTACGGAAGCTTCCAAATTGGAACAATGACTTCGGGCCTGCTTTATTTTGGCATTGATCTTCAACAGTAGTTTATTATTTTAGAGCTTAAATATTTTTATAACCATCTTTTGACAATGAGAAAACTTTTTTAAAAACGTTTTTAATATAACCTGACACCTTTAGTTATCTAAAAAACTTTTTCTTGTTGTTATTATTTAGGTTTTTAATCGCTATATTTAGCTAAAACTTTAATGTGATCTTTATTCAACTTATTTTCAAAATATTTCTTTAGAATTTAAACCACTTATCATATTTGTCTATATCCATTTATTTATGATTTTGAAAATTTTGTATTCTAAACTTTTTTACATTATTAGTATGGGTATATTTGTTTTTCTTCAAAACTTTTTAACTTAAAATTTTCACGCCTTAACTATTTTATCTTTTAATTATTTTTTCACATCTTCCTATATAAATTTCTATTTTAAAATTATTTCTACTTAATTATCCATATAGTTAACCTGTATATTTTAACTCTACTCTCTTTCTTTCTCATCATTGCCCTTATTATGTTGCATTATTTTTTTGTATTTAAAAATTTTTTATACAAAATTTTTATTAAAATTTTTTACCACTTTTCAAATGCATTGTATATTTTAGAAATTCAACAAATTTCTTCGATTACTGTAACGCGATGGTTTAAACTTGATAAATAGTTGAAATTTAAAAAATATTTTTATTATAAAGAGTTATACTTGACCCATTTTTATATAACTCAAATATATTTTTTATACTTTGACAATCAAAGGAAAAATTTCTCCGTTCTTCCATTTAGCTTCGTATGTGTAGTCATTGAACTTTACCAATTATTAGCATGCGCTAGCCTCATTTCAAAAAATGTAAATTAATGCAATAAAATATTTGGATGATTTGCAAATATAGTTTAATTATAATTGTAAATATACCTTTATAGTTTTAGAAATTGCAAATGACTCCAACTTGGTTTGATTGTATTTTCAAATATACTCACGCCATTATAACATTGATACTGCATCGTTAAGCTATGAGTATATTTGTAAAGATATGTAAATTACGTAGGTATATTTGCAATTTTAAAAATTAAGTGGGTAAATTTAGTTTTTACAAAAATATATATGTGGTTTATATACCTTTGTAAATATATTCACATTGTGATGATGTAGTAATGAAGTTATATCGGCATGATATATTTGTAACCATGTTGTGATGATGTAGTAATGACGTTATATCGGCATGGATATATTTGTAATTATGGGTTTGGATATATTTGTAATCATGGTCAAATTATGTGGACGATTATTTGCAGTTTATGAAATTATGTGAATATATTCGCAATTATGATTAAATTATGTGGGTGTATTTGTAAATTATTCTAAAATATTTCAATATTAAATATTAATCTTAAGATTATACTTTTAATATCTAAATTATCTAAAATATCATTATGCAGGTAGCAAGTGGTTTACATTCTAAAGTATTTGTGAATGAATTAATTATTTTTATAATTTAATATGAATATATTTTTAAGCAAATGTGCTTCATACACACTTAATGCATTTGAAATTTCTTATAGATAAACACGTTATTAAATATAATGGACTGAGTGAATAGGGAAAAAAAAAAGATAAGCGTATAAGAAATTGTTTCTCGGTAGGAAATAAGGAGATGCGTGTGCATAGAATGATTACTCATCTTTCAATATCTTGTACACAAGAAGCAAACTTTTTCCAAATAACAGGACCGCATTCTTATATTTTTTACATGCCAATAAACATCTTGAAGTTGGAGACGATTAAACTTTTTCCTTTTTAGAAACAAAAGTCAAAGAACCAAAAAAATAAAAAATAAAAAAATAAAAAAACAAGAACAAGAACGAGAAGATCTGTCCGGCGTACAAGTCTCACCCGGTACACATCTGCCGTCCACATCAAGCCACGTCACTCAGCGCGCCGGATATAATTGTAATCCCCGCGGCGGAATGGGATGGCTATTGCGAGAGAGAGGGCAAGCAACAATCCCTTCCGTTTCCATCCGTCACACGCCATCCCTATAAAATGCATATCTCCTGCTTCGCTCCAACTGCTTCTGCCGCCGCCCGCTGCTCTCCGGTTCTCGTCTTCTCTCGCTTTTCTCATTTCTCCTCCTCCTCCTTCTCTTCTACTGCCAAATTCTGCTTCGGTTCTTCCTCCTCCTGCCATAGTTACCCAAAAGCCCTTCTCTTCCGCCCCATGAACTGGCTCGGAAAGCTAGGGTTTGGATTCGGAAACCGGTCGCCCGGCGCCATGTACTCTCCCTCTTCTTCCGCCACCTCCACCATCGCGCAGGGTCCCGACGACGACATCCCGGCGCCGGGGCAGCAGTTCGCACAGTTCGGCGCCGGCTGCTTCTGGGGCGTCGAGATCGCTTTCCAGAGGGTCCCTGGCGTAACGCGGACGGAGGTCGGCTACACACAGGGGTTCTTGCATAATCCTACGTACGAGGACATCTGCTCTGGCACCACCAACCACTCGGAGGTGGTGAGGGTGCAGTTCGATCCCAAGGAGTGTAGCTATGAGGATCTGCTGGGCGTCTTCTGGGCGCGCCACGATCCCACGACTCTCAATCGACAGGTAATTCTCGTTAACTTTTCTCGTTGTTTTGACGTGGTTCGGTAGTGAATGGGGATGATTTGGATGGGACAAATGCAAGAAGGGTCTGACTTGGTTATTGGTTAGGTTTATGGCCAAGCTTTTTATAAATGGTTAAGCTCTGTCCTAATCGAGTCTTGATGGCTGAGTCTTATCTGCCATCTTGGCTGGCGTTGTTTCTAATGTGGGAGGAGTTTGGGTGTGTTTAGAAGTAAAGGGGATTGCTTGTGCGTTTATATTGAGAATTGGAGCCGCTTTTAAACTGCAGTTTTTTTTTTTTTTTTCCCCATATTTTGGACTTGCTAGGATGAAAATATTTATTGGTAAAAGTTATTGCAGCATACAAACTGGATGGCTTGACTTCCTTTGGAGTCAACCCTAGCTGTATTTTCAGAACCTCTAACCTATTTCTTCATCAGGTTGGTTAGATAGGTTTCGTCCGGTTTAATTTTGGTTTGGGTTTTATTGAACCCTAAACTAAAATTTTCTTGGTTCCGGCAGCTAGTTTCAAGTTGAACCTGGCCATATCTTCTCCCTTATTGTCGGGTAATAATTCCATGATAGATGAAAGAGAGAATTGAAAGAATATATATATATAGAGAGAGAGAGAGAGGGGGGGGGGGGGGGGGGGGG
>JAXCLR010000073.1:2703007-2714629 GCA_035584095.1 Annona squamosa
CCGATCTTGTTTTGGTTGCTTTTTTGGATATAAGTTCATTGTGCAAATGAATATAAAAATATTTTCTTCAACGAAATATGTAACTATTCCTAATTAATAGTTGTTCTCTTTTTTACTCATTTTATGACTACTAATATTTTTTATTTTCATTTAAAAACATTTATAGCTAAAAATTATGTTTTTTTATTCATTGACATGCACCTCCTACTTTTTTCTTTTTGTTTTGTTTTACAATTACTAAGGGTGTGTTTCATAATGAGAAAAAAATGTTAACTTAAAACTTTTTAATATCTATAATTATTATATTTTTTAATCATTTTTTCATATTTTCTCATACAATTACTCTAATTTTCAATCATTTCTACACAACTACCCATACAATATTTTAACTTTATCATATTTACTCCTCATCATTACCCCTACCATATCACATATTTGACAAAATTTACTCTTCAAAACTTTTTATCAAAAATTCTATCCATTCCCAAACACACCCTGAATATACGCCCACCTAAAGTTTTGGTGGGTGCATGTTTCTCCATTTGGCAGATGTGCATGAAATAAACGAAAAGTTGTTGGACTGTCCACCCACAGACCCACCGCATATCTCTTAGTCCCCAGTTATATTCGTGGGATATTAAGCACTGTATTAATCCACAATGGCCTTTTCTTTTTTCATTCCTGACCACATCTGTTGGCAATAATACACACTCATCTATTTTTTTAAAACCACCAAATTTGGTTATCATTTCTTATATTCATTCGTGATAGGATCGCATTTTGCACTTTCAATGGACCACCAAAAGAATATGAACCGTACAAAGTCGCATGCACATCTATTTCGGACCACCAACCGCCACTTGTCTTCCAAATTCCATTCCAAAAGGTAGGCGCTCATTCATTGCATTAAGAATATAAGCAAATCTTTCCGTATTTCTCAACAGGTGCGGTCTTAGACAGGGCGTTCGCAGCATCGATCCAATCATTTTTCATATTTGTAAACTCACCCGTTTATTTTGCATATTTGAGACTTTAACCCTAAGCATTTAAATATTACCACATGAATCCTACTTATTTTTGAATTGCTACAAATATACTTTCTAGATTCTCTACCGGGGTGCATCTTTTTAAAATCCAGATTGTCAATTTTTTCTTTTTGCATCATGTGAAATACAATTCATCCATCTTTATTGTTGTTAACGTACAATCATACAATTCAATACTTCTCCGTGCCTCAATATTAAGACCATTTAAGAATATTCAAATCACTTTATTTAGGAAAAAAATATATTTGGATAGTTTCAATGCAAAATCCAAACTATATATAAATGTTAATTGCATGCGAAATATAATGATTGTATAAGATCTAAGTAGGCACAAACTGTATAGGTACGGATGTACCCCTTTTTAAAATATATTAGTTAAATTAGATCTCATGCAATTCACAATAATAAGGTGACACCTTCGGAAGTTTCAGCGATTGACATCGTTAAGGAGTGCTTACAAGTTTTTTTTTTTAAAAAAAAAAACTAAAAAATACCCCCTTTCGAAATTTCAAATCTACTTTCAACAACAAACCAACAAACGATCCTACCGAATCCAGCCGTTAATAGAATTTTCCTATTTACTAAAGAGCAGGAGGATCTTTTGATCCCCTTGGATCAGCGTTGGATCGTCCTCTCTCAAGTGTGCGTTACATGAGATCAAAATTCATTTTGCCCATCTTATTTAGGGCATGTCCTTCGAGTTTTAAAATTTTTGCAACTAAAATTTTTCACTCTTTATTTTTTATAATTATTATGTTTTTTAATTATTTTTTTATATATTTCTATATAACAACCTTACTTTTTAATTATTTCTATATAAATACATGTACAATTAACTTATTTATTTTAATTTTATTTTTTTACTTCTCATATTACCAATATTCCGATTACATTATTTTTTATCAATTTAAAAAGTTTTACATACAAAATTTTTCATCAACAGTTTTATTAATTCCTAAACACACCCTCCGTGCATTCAAAATTTTATTAAAATCAAATACACTAAAGCCTCATCTTAAAAAAGTTAAATAAATTATTATAATATTGTAATTGCTCCGTGATTAGATATAAATGTTTTCTGTAATTTACTTATGATTAGACGTATTTTTAAGCAAATGTGGCCGTCCTAGATTTCGATTCATCTGATCTTTGGTATTATCGCAGAACGATTTACTTTAAATGATGTGAACAGTTGGATTTGGATTTTATCATGAATGTAGGACACATTATTATCACACGTGCGAGAAACACGATCTCTGTCTTTCTATATATCTCTCCCCTGGCTCACTCTGCAGCTCCGCTCTGCTGCATCCGTCGCTAATCTCGCCTGCTTGGCTTGGAATTCCGACAGCACAACCAACACTCCTCTTCCGTTCCTCTCGCGCACGGCGAATCGCGATTTCAACGCCTTCGTCTCATAAAACGCTTTTCCAACGGCTACGTGCATGCATTTCTTCTTCTTACCTTCCTTCGTAACGTATCCAAATGTCAATTGCCGAGACGCCGCCCGAAACCCCCGAAATCCATGAACAAGAAGCCTAGAGAAGAAAAAAACAGAGAACCGGATCCTCAAACCCTAGATTCCCGTTCTATACGAGTCGTGTTCTTCGTCTTGTCTGCGTCTTCTTCTGCTATGATAACTTCCAGCTGCTGCTGATTTGATTCTGCTCGTCGCCGATGGGGAGCTAGTAGTAGAGTAGTAGCTCGTCGTGGATGGTGGTTTGAAGGTTGCTTATGGATGACGCCGGCGGATCGTTTGTGGCGGTGAGGAGGATTTCGCTGGGTCTCGACCGAGGCGGAGGTTGCCATTCCACCTCAGGTGGGAGATTCGTTTTCGTCTTTGTCTTCGTCTTCTTTCGTTTTTATCTGCAGGGATTGGGATCATCGGATTGGATTTCTCAGACTTTCAAGGGCTGAGAGTTTCTGATTTTTTGCTTTTTGGTTTTGGATCGTTGGCGATTCTGGATTTGGATTTTTTTCCTCTGCTATATTCGATGTTAGTGTGTGAACTGAATGCTTTCTGTGACGCATTCGGCCATTTTGAATTTCTTTTTTCAACTTCGTTTTTTCAGCGGGAGTTTCCGGTGTTAGTGAATGAACTACAGCTGCTCCTCGTGGCCGAAATGTCATCGTGGTTTATGTTGGACAGCAATTTATCAATCGAAACCATTCAATTACAAGCTGATTGAGAATTTTTCTCTGGATTGAAATTTTTGTGATTTCCATTTTTTTAGTGTCCATCAGCATTCTCGAGATTTTGCAGCATCGTTGGTCTTCCATACAATAGCCTCTATGCTGTTTGACTTTTCTAATGGAGAAATCGCACTCGTGGTGCGCTAGTGTATGTTCAGATGTGCATTTTGTGGGGATGGATTGTTTATGATCTAGATCATGGAAAATTACGCGTTGTCGCGGATGACCACAGCCGTCCACTGGTGAGCTGTGTAAGGGAGTTGTCGCCACGAGGATTTTGTGGGTGGAATATTCAGCACGTATTTTCAATTGCAGACAATCCTTGGCAGGACCTACCCAATGAACTATTGTAATCGTTTGTTAATTGTTGGCTACCCTATTTTTGTGTCCTGTGAATATAGCACGTAGTGGAGACAGGCTGGAAATGAGCTGTACTAATGAGCAGTTGTCCTTGAATTTTCAAATTGATGTCCATCAAATGGGTGGAACTTCTCAATGCACAACCTTAAATTTTATTGCATTTTGGTATTGTTACAGCTGAGCTTGTGGCAGGGTCAGCTGCATGGATTGGGAGAGGACTTTCGTGCGTTTGTGCTCAGAGAAGGGACAGCGATGCTCGCCCCTCTGTTGATTTAACTCCCGCCCAGGTTGTAATTACCCTCTTGAGTTTTAAATGTACTCTCTCAGTTATACTGTTTGACTTGTCCTAACTTAATTGATGGACTTCGAGGCAATCCTTGATTTATTTATTTATTTTGGTAATTTTCTGCCTATTATCTAGGTACTTTATAATGACACCGTTTGCTATCTACTTATCTAAAAGCTTCTGAGGTTTTTCACAGAGTAATCGACTGGAATCGTTCTTCTATAACCAAATCATTATGTTTTGAAATTTGGACCCCATTTATAAACTGATCTCATCTACAACTCTTGTAGCCCACCTTCTAGAAAGCTCATCTGGTGATGTATGTGGCAGATTGTTAAATGTACTGAACGGAGCTGCTGACTGTAACCAACAGAAGTTCAAAGTAATCCCAGCTGGAGAAACTAACATATGCTCAGAAAAATCATCTTTTTGAAACAAAGAATGTGTTGAACAGAGAACCAGGCCTTCTACCAGGGTGATAGTTGTTAGAATGCAAAGAAAATATTGTTCATAGAGACAAGTAAAACCCAAAGTGGAATTCCTAGATATATTTAAACTAAGCTCTTATCCTATTTCATTCATTGCTTACTGGCGAGTGTGGTTTTTTGTTTCTTGAATAAATTTGTGCAATGATTCATGTTTCATGTAATATATAACTACAAAGACTTTCCTCATCTATGGCTACTGTCATCCATTCATCCTTATCATCAGTATGGTAAAAAGTAAAAACTGAATCAGTTCAGACTGGCTGGTTTGAGCTGGTTCTTGGTGCATCTCATCTGGTGTTAAAACCAATTTGATTCTAAAAATTTGATGGACCTGTTTAACCTACTAGTTAGACTACAAAACAGATGAACTGGGCTGATTTGGTAAACAAAAATATCTTATGCTATTAAAATATGCAAAATTTTCAGCTTGGATGCCAATTTCAGCTTTTGGAGTCAGCACAACAAACATTTTCACAACTTGACTTTAAATACTATTTTTGTCACGAACTAATAGAGCCAGTTAAAGTGGTTTGAAATAGCAGTTGAACGGGTTTGAGCTTTCAAGCCACCAGCTTGACCACCAGTTCTAAAACATTGATCATCATTTTTTGTTAACTTTTTTTAGGATCGTCATAGTTTATACTTCGCCGTCTCTTCTCATCAAAGTGCTACCGAGAACTAGCAATTGATGCTCCAGTCTTTCTTTTCACTTTCGTGGATGTAGGAGGAATGCTTGCATAGGCTACAAAAACGCATTGAGATTCCATACGATGGTTCCAATCCAGAGCACCAGGTAAAATCATTGGAAATCACTATAATAAGCTAGTATTTTGAATCTTATTGCTTTCTTACGTGTACTCCTTGAAACACGTAGGGCCATTGTTGTCATATTTACACTGAGAATTTCCAAACTAAATAAGATGCTATTTATGCCGAGCCTATCAAATTTATTTTCAATTGATAAAATTTTTTCTTATGATATCAGTGATTCATTGTCAGGAAAGAACCTTAAAGAAGGACATGTACTTGCACATTGAACTTCAATATTCTTTTTCCCTCTTTTATTTATTGTGCACTGGTTCTTCACCAACGAGGTATCCAATCTTGAAATGCAACTAGCTACAGTTTTCCTATTATAGAAGTAGTTGTTTTATTTGTAAAATTCTCCTGCAGAAAACACATGAGGCATTAGAAATTAGTGTGATTGTTCTTTTTGTTACATTTTTGAAGATATTTGTATATCCTTCTATGGTAATTGAAAGAAGGCAAACCTTGAGATATTGGTAAGAATTACTATCTTTGTGGGAGCTCTACAAGTAAGGCCATCTTTAGTAGCTCTGCGTTTGTATCATGAACAAGAACATAAAAGAGCCTTATATCTGTTACTGTGACATTGCTATATTATTGGAACAATGATTTCATTCTGTCCTACTATTATTCTTCTTGTTGTAGGCAACATTGAGAGCCCTCTGGTGTACAGCTTTTCCTGGAGTAGAACTGCATGGTTTAGTATCTGAGCAGTGGAAGGATATGGGTTGGCAAGGGAAGGACCCATCTACAGATTTCAGGTATTTCAGGATGTTCTTGTTTTGCTTGATGTCTTCTTTTTTCGACCTGAACTTCCATTGAAAGATGTTTTGTACACAATCTCTGCATTGTATCTTGTAGGGGTGCTGGCTTCATATCACTCGAGAACCTGCTATTCTTTGCCAAGGCATTCCCGGTTTGTGCTTTCCTTTTCTATTGAGTCTTTCTATTTGTTGACTTATTCCAAAATTGTAATCTCTTTTTTATTAGCAATTCTGGAAGTCATAGTTATTGCGTGCTTTGTTTTTAATACAACTAAAGGGGTATCACATCCTAGAAATTATTTTAGGAATGTGACAATCAATCATACGATTCTAAACAATGCCTGCAAATCAAATGAGCCATATGTAAGGTGCCATGTGCAGTAAGTGGACAAGCTCCTATATTATTCTGCATCCAAGTTCCATTAAATTGATTGCCTTTACTCAACAATTGATTAGATAATGTCTGCAAAACCACCCAGCTACTTGGTTAAGTAACGAGCGCCTTTGCACATAGTTTGTCAGAGAAAACTTATCATCAATGGCATTGATAACTCAGTGCTGCATTAAACTGTATCAGCATGCTCTTCCTCTTTTTGCCTCTCTCACTTCAGTCTGCTTATGGGCTATTTTTCTGGTGACTTCACTCAGGCATTTACTAGGCAAAATTGAGTTTTTATTTTGCAAAAAGCCCTCATTTTTCCGAATTACTGGGCAATGCAGGGTTTGTAAAAAGTGAAATTTTACTTGTCTATGTGAACTTTGAAGTTTTCAAGCTTCTCCATAAGTGGTTCAGCCTATGGAGATATAAGACATCCATCTAACTTAGAAGTTTTGTTCACCTATTTGGATCCATTTGAGATTCTTGGACTCAGTGAATTTATTGTTTCCTTGCATGCCTAAATAGCCACCGAATGATTTATTGATTACACAGTGTGCTCATTGAAAGAGAAATCTTAGCAGATTCCTCATTGATGCAGAAAACCTTCCAAGATCTTCTCTGGAAGCAAGAAGGTGTCCGTGCAATGTGGGAGTACCCATTTGCAATTGCGGGTGTAAACATTACATTCATGCTTATTCAAATGCTTGATCTTGAAGCTGGTTAGTCTTTTGCTAGCTTAACATATTTGTTTTCTTGCCTTTTTAGTGTATGGTGGTTGTAAGATCACTGTTGTCATCTGATGCTTGTCTCTTGCTGGTGTGACATGCGAGGTGGGGTTGGTGAGGAAACATCCTTGGGTTGAATATTCACCAATAAAAAAATCTTGATTGGTCAAGATATATATTTTAAAAAAAGATCCGTTAACTTTACTGTAAATGAATCTTAGGTGCTGCTAACAGCATGTGCTTTGCGAATTTACAGCCAAACCAAGAACAGTGATGGGGGCTATCTTCCTGAAGATACTTTCAGGTCTGTTGATAACTGGAATAAGAAAGATGAGCCGATCATTCTTACTATTGGGATTCCTGCAAATTTGGAAAGCTGCTAGAATTCCCTATTACCGTTAAACTGTTCATTAATGTTTAGATCATGATATTCTGACAGAAAATGAGCGGGCTTTCGATCTCTTGTACTGCCTAACGTTCAAGTTGATGGACCGGCAATGGCTCTCCATGCGTGCTTCATATATGGATTTCAATGTATGACCACCACATCATTTCTCTTACTCTATATAGAAGTGCAGTGTTCACTCGCCATTTTACCCCTTTGTTTTGTTTTTTCGGCTACTTTCCCTTTACAGTCAGTGATGAAAGCCACGAGGAGACAGCTAGAAAGAGAGCTGCTGCTTGAGGACATAACACGTATAGAGGAGATGCCTTCCTACAGCCTTCTCGCTCGGTAGGAATGGCAGGTGCATTTGAATCATTGGATGATGAATCAAATACCAGTGACACTCTTTTTCGTGTTTTTTTTTTTCTTAATCCTGTTTCTTTTTATTGGGGGGTTAGTTTCCACTTCTACCAAGAAGTGCGTGATTGAAGATTCCACTTCTATCAAGCAGATTGCTTGCTAGGGTCTTGCTTTCGATGATTCTAGTGGCTCTGCACTGGCTTACTTGTCTAACCACATTCAATGATTCAATTCAGTGGGGTTTGTCTTTTTGATCGCAGCATCACTCATAATTCCGCCACTTCATTGCATTTCATCCCACCTCAAAAACAGGTGAACCATCATGAATAAAGGAATGACCAATGATGAGTTGCAGAGAAGAAAGGGAAAACAAAAACAAACAGGCAAATGGCGATGGCGATATCACTCGTAAATCCAGGGATGGAGGTTGCTCTGCCAATCCACAGGGCCGTCAGGAAACCATAAAGCAATTTCCTTCCTCCCATTCTCCACAGAATCGCTTCCATGAATCACATTCCTGCAATGCAATGCAGAGCCATCATCTCAAAATCAAATCATTCAAATCAATTTTTATTTATATTTATTTATTTATTTATTTGATAGAATCAGAAATGAAGAGAGAAAAAGGACCTGCCCATGATGATAGCGAAATCACCACGAATAGTTCCAGGAGCAGATTCAGATGGATTAGTAGCACCAATGATCTTGCGACCTGTGGCCACCACATTCTTCCCTTCCCAAACCATGGCAACCACTGGCCCAGATGTGATGTATTCAACCAACCCGCTAAAGAATGGCTTGGTAGACAAATCTTCGTAGTGCTTCTCTGCGAAAGCTCTCTCCGCTCTCTTCAGTTTCAATCCTGCAACGCATCAGCGTATAAACTCAAAAATCGATTGATTTTTCTTTTTCTTTTTTCTTTTTTTTGAATTAATACCTTACCTTTGAGTAAGAAACCCTTCTTCTCAAACCTGCTGATGATCTCGCCTACCTGAAGGATAGAGGAGAGGGGAGCATCCAAAATGCATGTCAGCGCAGAGTATCCAAATTGACTATCGAAAGTGTTGGAAAGGATTCATAATAATATTTTCTTTTTTATTGAAATATTATATTTTATATTTACTTATATTTTGTTATTTTGTTATATTATGTTGTACCTTTATGATGACCATCGGCGGGATTGTTGACATCAGTGTTCTTTTAATTAGGAGTTTGGGCAAAACTGTAAAAATATATGATGAATTTTAAATAATTTCAGACGAACAGTTTGTCTGAAATTATATGGGTATCACTTTTGTTTAAAAAATTATAAAATGATAAAAATGTCCCAGCAAACAAATAAAATTATAAAATGAAAAAAATCACCTTTAAAATAAAAAAATAAAAGCACATTTACAATCAATGTCATGCCATACTTATAAAAGCAATTTATGTAAAAATTGATAGGTGTAAGGGCAAATAACTTTATTTTTAGGTGATTTCAACGCTTACAATTATCAATTCTAAATCGATACTTGCTTTCATGAAATATTATTTTTAAGGACGAAGCCTATATTAATTTTCCATCAAAGTTTTTTTCATACATTAAATAAATAAATGTAAACCGGATAATAAAATCATCGTTTATTCTTAAAATGTTTATTCCTTTTACGATTAAATCATTTTATTGTTGCACTCACCAGGCCACGTTGGACCCCATCGGGCTTGATCATGATGAAAGTCTGTTCCATTGAATCCTGCTCTTCTTCTTTGCTTTCTTTTATTTTTTTAAAAAAAATTTTAAACCCTTCCAGCTCCACAATCCAAAGCTCTGTGGTTGAAATTAGGAAGGCTTTGTAACAACACTTTAATAATCAGCTGGACTGAAGAGCCCATCGGCTTCCCATGCTCTGTGGATTCGTCGTTTATGCTTGAGATCCGGCCATTCGTCGCCTTACGACCCGGGTTTTCCAGTCCTGCCCACACGTTCAATCAGCTTCCCGGCCTCAACTTCTACCATGCATTTATAAAAATAAAAAATTTTACCATGCATTTCAAATATATATATAACCCAACACACCCGTTGTAGGGGCATTTATAAAGTTATAAACCCTTTTTTCTATTTTATCAATGTAATTTTAGCAACACATATCCTAAATTAAGTTCTACTTACCATTTCTTTTCATTGTCTATATTTTTAATTTTATTTTAACCAAAAATTCTTGAGTTTAGTTCGACGAATTTAATTTACGATTGAAATCACTTCCTGCACATATTTTCCCATATTCCTTGTAAGATAATATAAAGAAAAAAATAAAATAATATCCCTACTATGGGATAAACAAGAATGATATGAAAAGTAGGACAGGGATTAAAACAACCGAGATAAAGGTTCAAAAATATATGGATGGGCAATAATATTATGGCCTCCAACATTCCGAAAAGTTGGATGAGCTGGGCTTGGGGTTGAATTTGGACACAATTTTCTGGCCAATTAATTCAAGCATGTCTTAAGTTATCACGCTATTTTTAGGTTTCGAAATTATCACTGATCATGAGAGGTTAATTACTTCCCAATTCCATCCTACTAATTCAAATTAATTAGCTCAGTAATTGACTATTTTTGGTCTTTTGCAATATTGGGAGAGTTTGTGGTCGACTTTTTTAAATGCACGTGGGTGCATCACCCGGATGTATTGACTTATTTTTTAATATTTTCTATACAATTGTAAATTTAGGTATATTTCACAAGTTTTACCATTTTTAAAAATTTATAGATTTTTTTAAAATAAGTGGTATTTTCATAATTCGCAAATTACAAAACTATCACTATTTTAAAAAAATCTAGAAAATATCCATAAATTTTCAAAAATAATAAAAATTGATATAAATATTAAATACACTTGTACTAATAGTTATATAAAAAATTTTAAAAGAAAATATAAAAGTTTTTGCATTTAGATGAATCGGAAGCTAAATGCCATTGTGCACTTGATTGCATTCCGAGTTTGCACTCGCTGCGCTGATGTATCAACAGGCAACAGCCTCCTCTCTCCTTGTTATCCGGGCCTCCGCCGCTTGTGATATGTCAGATTGTCAGTGCAGTTCATACTTCAGACCCGCCCTAATCCGTAGTTTGAGCTGTTAGAATAGTAGTAGAGCTTACTTCCATGGTATTAATAAACAAGTCAGAACACCAAACCCTCAGCAAAATCTTCTGGTCCGGGATTTAGAAAATTGTGAAATTAGATATTTTGACCGTTTTAAGTTTAAAATTTGCACTAGAAGGGTCCTAGAAATTTGCAGTCATAGTCATTTCAAAATTTTTTTAATAATAGTCCTAGAAGCCCAAACATTATCAACTTTTTTATATAAAATTAACAAAACATCCTTTTAATAATTTCTTCTTAACTTTTAAGTGCACCGTACTGTTAGGTTGGATTTTTAGGTCGTTTTTAATTAAATTACATGTCTTGTGAGAAAAAAATTATTTTGAACTTTAACTGGAGTGCTTCAAATATTTAGTTAGAAGATCAGAAGGATCCTTTGGTTAGTCATTTATGTCATGACTTTAATGAGACAAGGGATTCACTTGGCAAAACTGCAAGTGCAAATTTTTAAAACTTAAAATTCGTCTACCATGAATCAATGTTGTCAGAACCGAACCGGTAATTGAACCGGTAAAGGAACTGGTCTGGTTCGAACCGGTTCGACCGGTTAAGCGAACCGGTTTAAACCGGTGATGTCAGCATGACATATTTATGATGTCATAGATATTAAATTATTTTTAAATTTTAAGTAAATATATTGATAAGTTTATCATAATTTAACACATGTAATATGATTCTAA
>JAXCLR010000073.1:2721995-2745410 GCA_035584095.1 Annona squamosa
ATTTTAAGAAAATTGTTTTTCATTTTTCTTGCATTCATTATAACATAAGATACGCATACACAAAGAACAGAACGCATATACCACAAATGGTAAATTAACGAATGCGAGGGCTAAAAGATGGCCATATGAAGAAGCCTAGCTTTTGTTTAAAAAAACAATTGTTCTCTATTTCTCTTTATAATCTCTCTCTTCCCAATCCACCTTCTATTTTCAAATTAAACTAATTCCTTCATTTAATTAATCAATCCTCCCAAATGCAAGTTCTACTATTTACCTTCTTTTACCCTAGACACAGAATCCCGTCTCTCATGTACACCACTAGACATGTCCTTGGTAACATAAAAGAACACTAGCCAGCTTTTCTCTGCGAACAGTCGATAACCCTACAAAATGTCCTTAAGCAAACATCATCTCTCTCCCCAAATCCACCTTGATTCATTTTAAATTCATACCAATTGATCCTCTGTCTCCCAAGTGCGAGTTCTAATACTGTTAACTTGCCTTTTTGGTCATGACTCAAATCCCATGTCTCATATGCATATATGCTGCATGCATGAGCACTTGCTGTGTCGGCACATGGAGGAATGCATGATGCTCCTGGTGTAGTGCTGCATCTCATTAATTGCATGTGTAGGTACGCAACTTGCAGTAAATTCTAAGCTCTAGCTAGGGTGCTTACCACTTTAAATGGTGCTTACATCAATTATAAAATTAAACCCTATGTATATGACTTAACATTATTGTTTGATTACGGTGCCAACAAAAATCCTATTTTGAGTTTTTCATATGGCTCATATTTTGTCACGCTTTGGCCAATAGTCGCAAGTATTATTTGCTTTGAACTGCGATCGGTACAGTTTTGTCTATTTGGGCACCTGTAGCGCTGAATGCTTGCAACACCCAATAAGTGTCTCGACCATTCAACCAAAACCTCCACTTATAGTCCAAACTCTTTCCTTCATCCCAACTAATATGGAATGTTACAATCACCCTCTATTGGGGCTCCAACGTCATCACTGGATGAGTTCCCGTTGGACGCACCAGCGGAATATCGAGAGTCGACTTTGATACTATTTTGTCACATTTTGGCCAACGATGCAGGTATTGTCTGCTTTGGGTCGCAGCCCGCACAGTTTTATCCCTTTGGGCACCCGTAGTGATGAATGCTCGCAGTACCCAAAAAGTGTCTCAACCATTTAACTAAAACCTCCACTTCCCAAACTCCTTCCTTCATTCTAACCGATGTGGGATGCTATTTCTTTAAAATATATATTTAAATTATAAAAATACTTAGATCTATTTATCATTATATTACAATGTAGTAATACTTTGTATAACCATTTATTTATTTAGGAATGATATTTTAGATAGTTTAGACATTAAAAATACAACTTTAAAATTAATGTTTAAAATATAATATTTAATTGCTTTGATTTTGCAACATTTTAAAAAGAGCCCTACACACATATCTTATTTGTATAAAACTTGATATGCTACTAAAATAAGCAATTCTAAAATACAAATATAATTGGTGAGTGAAATTTTCATTTTATCATTGCTGTTATCCATTTGTATAGCGTATATGACCATAACACATCCCAAAGTTAACATTTTCTAACACACTTTTGGCAACGCATAACTTTTTTATTGCAAAAAAGCTTTATTTAGCTACATAAATGATTGTTGTCCCTAACAGGGACAATAACATAACAGATGTTATAAAAAGTAATTTTTTAGTGTTAAAAATTGTGTATGATTTTAGTGGCAAGTTCAAATATCTTTTAATGCATTTAGCAACGTAATCGTAGTAATATTATAATTTAAATTAATACAAAACTTTGCAATGCTAGAGAACTGTTCTGTTATAGTGTCCCTTCTTCTTAGCTGCTCCCATATATGTGAGTGCCGCATGTGGTACGTGCACAAATGATGATGCAGAGGTAAGTCACATTAGTGCCTCCTCCACTAAGGTTTTCCTTCCTCTATCCTTTTTCATCATCCATTGGCTGTCTAAATAAATGTAAGCTTTCGAGATTATTATGTATATAGATTCATATTCATTTGTATAAAAATATTACTTTTATTAGATCTAAATCCTATACAATATTTTTTGATATATTTATTCATCGGTTTAACTTTTTATGTATCTCATACTACCAAAGTGGACTAAAAGGATGGTCCATATTTTAGGGTCCATGTATGATTTTATAAATCCAATCAATCTATTAGTTTTGTTGCTATGTATCTGGTTAACAAAAAATTATTCAAATCAAATACTTGCATTATTTTAAATATTAAGAAATGCTTAATATTAATTTTTAAAACTATTAAAACCTATTTGTTTATTTGAAGGATCCTTAGAGTAATTTTTAAAATATTAAAAATTTTATGTAAAAAAATTAAAACTTAGTTGTTTGTTGTAAGTAATCACAAGCTCACAATTCAACATCAAAACCATTTAAAACATTTATTCTACTTTAAAAAATTATTCTATATGATTTCATTACACCGTAAGATTTAGCGCACCAATCCAAGTAATTTTTAAATTTATACATTTTTAGACATAACTTCGATTGATACGATGCCAACATTTTAGTTAAATGAATAATATTAAATACAATGGATGAAATAAATTTGATATGAATCATCAAAATAATGGATTATCTTACGAATTCACTATGACAGAATGGGATGCACAAAAGCTGAAATTTTATTTATAAAAGATGTCGAATAATTATGTTCATTAGAAATTAGCCTTATATATAAAAAATAAAATTATTTAAGAGTGAATATGAAACTGTTTAAGTAGAAGTACTGCTGCGAAAATTTTTAATGTGTCCGCGTTTTTTATATAGCCAAATTCCTGTATATAACATTAACCATAAATTATAAATTTTTAAAGATCTACCAAATAAAATCGGGCGAGAAGAAAGCCTGAATAGTCATGATAAATTAATAACTATTAGAGCAGCAAATTAAAGTGTATGGCTCATGAGTTATATATGAAAGAGGCACAAGCTAGGACTAAATCAAAGCCAGGTCTGGTGTTGAAGCATCTCAGTGGAACAAGATGACTAACTAATTATCACAGGAAAAGATCCATAATTGCATCATGGTGTTAAGATCCAAAATTACATCACTGTGATAGATATATAAATATTTTTTTCCTTAAGTATACATGGGAAGTGATTAAATTTTTGGATGAAAATTTTTTTGCATAAATATTTTTTAAATTGGTTGTATAAAAGTTTTTAAAATGAAAAAAAATGATATCATATGATAGAGTTAATGATGAGGACTAAA
This sequence comes from Annona squamosa, assembly GCA_035584095.1. Classification (NCBI taxonomy): domain Eukaryota; kingdom Viridiplantae; phylum Streptophyta; class Magnoliopsida; order Magnoliales; family Annonaceae; genus Annona; species Annona squamosa. The sequence goes on from JAXCLR010000073.1 coordinate 2,725,299, forward strand.
GAAAATAAAATTAAAATAGATATGTTAATTGTATAGATAATTATATATAAATAATTAAAAAGTAAGTTAGTTATGTTTGAAGATACGAACAAATAATTTTAAAAAATTTAAAAATAGAATAGTTGTGGAGAGTAAAAAAATTTATATATAGCAAATATGCTCTTAATTTATTCCCAAAGCCATTTAACAAGTCAACTACTCGACATGCATGTAGGTTTTCCATTTCACTGGTGCTTTGTAATTGTATATATGGAAGTTCAAAATATTTTAGCTACAATCATGGCATGCATGCATCTCATATAAATTATCATGGGCTGCTAGTTAAGTACCTGAACGGTTTTTGTAATCCATGACATTTTCCTGAATTTAACTTATCCATTATATTTATTATATCCGTAGAGTATAGTTTAATTAGTCAGTTCTCAATTTTAAGGGCGAGGCATCTAAGTTCAATCCCCGTATGGGAAGTTATGTTTTTCATTTTAGGGGCATTGTCTCATAGAAAGATATTGTTAGATCTACATCCATTGGGCAAGAATTGATGTATTTGGAATGACTTTTTTTCGCTACACTTTTTTGGAATGACTTGAGTTGTAAGATAAAAATTTAAAAAATAACAAAATCAATTTTGGAACTTTAATTAAGTGAATAAATATTAATGGCATAATAGATGGCCATTAAAGGTATTATAAAATGGAGCCCATTACAATATGTATCAAAGAGATACATAGGGTACTTTTGTTTCATACGAAATTATTATTCTCCACAACCATCATATTTTTTTTATTACTTTTCACATTTTCCTATAGAATAATCTTACCTTTTAATCATTTCTACATAGTTATTCATACAATTAATCTATTTATTTTAAATTTATTCTCTTTATTTTTTATCATTATTGTTATCATATTATATTACTTTCTCTCACTTCAAATACATCAAAAAAATTTCATCCAAAAATCTTATCATTTTCTAAAAAATACACTCATGAAATCATAATTAAGAATTCAAAGGAAGCAACGAGAATCTAGAAAGATACATCACATGGTAAGAATTCAAAGGAAGCAATGGGAATCTAGAAAGACACAAAATCATAAGAATTCAAAGGAACTAATGAAATTCTTTTTTCTCACCTCATCCAACGAATGTACTGGACCCCAATCATTGTATAAGTAGTCAGTTGTGCCATCGGAACATTTTGAAGACAGGCTGTCACCTCTAGCTCTAGCTTTCTCTATACACAGTAATCCAAAAATCAGAGATGGTCGACCACCCCACGGTCGAAATTCAACCATACATCGCAAAAACTTTGTTTAATTAGTTTACTTGGATTTAATTAGCTTTCGTGGACGGGCTAACATTTTTTGGATGGGTGCAACCTTACGTTCTATTTTAATTTAGTATGTTATACCCTAGTGGCCTTACCCCAAAAATATTTATTATAATCTGCATTTTCTTTTTTATGATTTTATTTATTATTTTTTGTTATTATTTATCAATATATATTCTAATATAAATTACTGAAAACTTACATAAAAATTACTGAAAACTTAATTTTGAATGTCAAAAATAGCACAAAACGCTTTATGCAACTGACTCTATTTAGGTAAAAATGACTTAGAATGATGATATATTCTCTAATATAACTTTTTGAAACACACTGTTTTATTTTAAAATTTATAGAATAATTTTTTATTTTATTTTTTGCATTTTATGCATTCATTATGCCATTTTATCAATTCTTGTGGCAGTATTCGTGGTATTATATACTTCACCACTCTTTAACACACCTATCTGAAATTTAAATTGGCCTTAAAGTTTTTTGACTAGCGATCATGTATTTAAATATTCAAGGGTTGTGGCCAATTGACTTAAGTTTGAACCAGGAGGGAGAGAGTTTGTGTCTGTTGGTCTACTTTTTGGAGCAAAAAATTCAATGAGCGAGTTGTAAACATAGCAAAAAAAAAAAAAAAAAAAAAAAAAAAAATGTTCATAAAGCATACTGATATCACTTCCCATATCTATAACCCAACAATATTTGAGCCATCCAGATCAGGCGGGACATATCCAGATATGCACGTATAGCCCTGATCATCTGAGAGATTAATTCAAAATAATTACAAATTATATTTTCGTTATCTTTTAATTTACATTGTTATTGATACTTGTTTATCATTATGTCTTATATTCGACGACCGCCTGTAATTTAATTAGTACGTACTCTCCTAAAAGATTCATTCAAATTGATTAATTAGTACGGTCTTAAACAATCGTGATATTATAATTTTGTTTTCATCATGTAACATGCAAACACTGTATGTAATTATCTTCTATTAACGTATTCACAATTTCACATCAGTTATTATTGTATTCTTGATAAAAATAGAAAATAAAAAGCCGATCCGGCATTGCATATTCCCCATCGAAGAACCGTTATCCTTTCCATATCCCTCTCCAAAATGCTTCTTCTCATCTTTCATGCACTTCCGCCATTTTCGATAAAGAAAGATGTAAGGCATTGTACTATCATCGCATATATAGCACGGCAGCATGAGGTGTCTGTTCCACGTGCAATTTGCAGTAATTAAGAAATACGTGCAACGTGCAACGTGCATAGCTAGTACCTCAACTTCTCAGAGTTGTGGATAATCTATATCCATCAACATGCCCAACCCCTTAATTCTTGAATGTGTGGGGCCTATCATATGCCTCGGACAAATTAAAGATGGTTTGATATTTTCAAATGCCACGAGAAAGTAACTTGCTAGTAATTCATGTTGACTTATTGTTGGTTGGTCATGAGATCGACTTTCTTCTCTTCCATTTAGGTGGTACGAGAATTTTTCTATTTCCACAATTTTGTAGAAGTATTTATAATTTTTTCCCCTTATGCCATGTGTTATTGAAATTTTTTTTCCATTGTATGAAAGTTGTGAATGTGAATTGTCATGATATATATAAATACACATAAAAAATTTTACTTTCTTTTCATACTTATAGTTTTATCCAGTCAAAGTTGATGTAGGGGTCCGGTATTTTCACTAATAACAGAATTTTTTGTAAAATCGTAGTTATATACTAAAAATTACAAAACTTAATTAAAAGTGGCAGCAGGAGACATGATTTTTCTCCATGCGATTAATTTATTTTTCACTACTGCTGGTGGATAGCAACATTATAAATGAGATTTTATATTATTGTTGTTTGTTGATGGTGTTGATATTTGAAGGATGGTCTTTCCAGCGACAGTCCATGCAGTTAAACGGACAACGATAGTTTTCTTTTTCCTTCCTGTAAAGAGGTGTGCAGCGTGCTCGTCCGATGATCAGGCGGAGGTTATAAAAGAGGCCGTCAATGGTATACGATTTGGAAGAATTTATATGTTTCTTGCAAATGTAGGAAATTATGGAGTGGATCGCCAGCATAAATTAATATATGTATATAGCTCCCTACTTGCAAATGTACTGATACATCCTTAGCAGGCTTCGCGTGGAGACAGCCAGATGCTATGTTGGACGGTCCATTTGGCTACATTCTTGATCTATCACAAAAAATTTCAGTTAGTTTTGATTAATATGTTTCGTTTATTTCTGGTCAATAAAGCCAGTTATTAGATAAGGCATTGACCAATTAATTAATGCGTGTCAGCAGCCTGGAAAATTAACGGATAGTCCAGATTGATAGGCACTATATGTACTGGGGTTATATTAATTTGGACTGATTGGTAAACCAGACTCGAGCTGAACCGGTTCCACCAAGTCATGTGTCGCGTCGGGAGCGAAAGAGACGAGGGAAACACGTGGGGCCCTTCCACTCATTTCGTTACGACTTTAATAATAATACCAACAACAAATAAATATCGTTGCAATTGCAGGTGTTTTTTCGAAATTGAAAGAATTTCCATTTTCAGCAACAAAAATTGAAATAAGTTATGTTGTCATTGCTCCGTAGCATCTTTCTTTTTTGATTGGCGTATTTTTACATCACATTTTAATTGATATTATAATCAAAAACTGAAATAATTCTTATAAATTACTAAATATATACCAGGAAAACCACACCTCCCACATATCAGTAACCACCCAACCCAGATTCAAACACGAGACTTGTCCTAACGTAGACTTCATCTACCTTTGCATCTCTCTTTAGGCAGCGAATATGCTGCCTTTTTTGTAACATAATGAGATTAGTAGTAAACTTTTTTTTTTCTTTTACACTGAGCGGAGACAATACTCTCTACCAGATTGGATACCTGGGTTTTATACCCACGCGTGCACATAGTATGAGAAAATTGGCAATAACAGTTCGCTAATTTTGTTGCAGAAAACAAAAACTTGTTACAGAGCTAAAACTGAATTGACTGCATTACAAACAACCTTTATCCATCAATCCGAAACTAAAATGCAATCTAAGTAGTCAGATTTCATTCCATTGCTAAAAGTAAATTTTCATCGGCTATGGTGTATTGGGGGTGTGTGTTTGTGTCTATATAGTGGGCTACGCACCAGGTCCTTCACATAAAATATTTATTTAATGATTTTTTAATGTTAGTTCAGTTTAACCCAAAATATTTTTGCGCATAACTAATGTAGGATTTCATCTACTTAATTAAATGATAAATGTGCATGCAGTTTTCAATGATGATCAAAATAAAAGAAAAAGTAAGTGGATTAATTTACTTATAATAACCATACATATCCACCACTCACAGAATAATTATCATTAATTATTTTCATTTCAGGTCACCAATCGCGTATACATAGCAACCTTGCTTCTGCATTAATTTTGGGCAGTGGACTAAAAACAATGAGAAGATAGATCTTGTTGTGGATCGATTACTTTAGTTGCGGTAGTTGTTGCTGCAGTGATATGTAGACATGGTGGGGGGTGGTTTTTGTTTTGTCCTTTTTTCCTTTGTGATATCATTATAAGTGCAGGTACTAAAAATTCAAAACCTTGGATTGCAAGACTGTGCTTTTACAATAGATGGAAATGTTGAATTGAGTCGTTCCAGCCTCTTTGACATGGATGTGTACCTTCTTTTCTTTCTTTCTTTCTTCCCTTGACAGCGACCATAGGGATATATACAGAGGAGACTAGGTAGTGCTGATCTTGTTACATATAGGCATGGATTCTTTTTTTTGTGGTTTTATTTTTACATGTGCGTTATGTGTAGGTTGATCCGGCCACTTATGCCCACAACTATAAGTTGATAATAGACAAAAGGGAAGTGATTTATTGCACCCGGGTGCATCGGGTGCACTTAGCTTTGGTGCACCCTGGTGCATTTAACCCATTAATTTTTTTAAATTTTTTTATACAAGTGTTAATCTAAGTGTATGATTTTATTTTTACATGTGCGTTATGTGAAGGATGATCCGTCCACTTACACGCACAACTATAAGTTGATAATAGACAAAAGGAAAGTGATTTATTGCACCGGATGCACTGGGGGCACTTAGCTTTAGTGCACCTGGCTGCAATTAACTCATTAATTTTTTTAAAATTTTTTATAAGAGTGTTAATCTAAATGTATTTTAACACGTATATATTTTTACCATTTTTGAAGATTTTTAGAATTTTTAAAAATCAGTAGCATTTTAATCATTTTAAATAGCACTGATTTTTTAAAAATTCAAAAAATATAAAATCTTCAAAAATGGTAAAAATTGATACTTGTGTTAAATACAATAGATTAATAGTCGTGTAAAAAAATTTAAAAAAAAATTAAAGAAAAATAAGTATTTGTGCTTGTATGCACCAAATGTAAGTGCACCCATGTGCATATAATCATGTTTCTAGACAAAAATGATTTAAAGCAACCAAAAAAAGAAACAATTTCAAAGCACAATAATAAATAATGTAAATGATAAATAAAAAAGAAAAGGAAAAAATTTGCTTTTTAAAGATCTCTATGAATGTCAAGTCACATGTAATTGGCTTGTATTTTGTTTGTTGTTGCGTGTAATATAATTTGGGAAGAGAATAAATGCATTAGGTGCACTTAACCTCAGTGCACCCAGGTGCATTTAACTTATTTTTTATTTTTTTAAAATTTGTTTATACAACCATTAATTTAAGTGTAGTTAATATATGTATCAAGTTTTATCATTTTTGAAAATTTTTTTTAAAAATAAAAATCTAAAAATATCTAAAACTAGTAAAAATTGATAAATATGTTAAATATACTTAGATTAATACTTGTATAAAATATTTCAAAAAAATATAAAAAGTGAGTTAAAGCGCTCGGGTGTACAACATCATGACCCATATAATTTTGGCTACCTATAAATGGATTTGGCCACAACTGACTTTAGCTATAAATATTTGGTTACTTCTTTAGTTGTGGCATTTTATCAAATGCACTTCTTTTTATATCAAATGTAGTGATAAATTATGTTTGCTATAGTTGTATAAATTTGGCTGCAACCAATAATAAAATTTGGTTGCAAGTAAGATGACATTAGATGCATTTGGTATTCAGTGCATCAAAATTTAGTTTTGACTAAAAAAAGGTAGTTGTAGATAACTATTACTACTTGAAAATATGGTAGATATAATTAACTTTTTACATCCAAAATTTGTAGTTGGCCATGTTTGATCAAATGCAACTAAAATTTTGATTACATTTGATTAAGTGCAACTAAATCTTATGTTAGCTGTAGCAAAAAAAATTATTATTATTTGCAGCTAATTTTTTATAAATACTTTTAAAATGTGCTTTCTTATTGCATTTGATATAAAAAAGATTATATTTAACCAAATACTACTACTTAAAAGCAACCAACTATTTATAGCTAAATAATTAATTATAGTTAAAGTATCTAATACAATAAAAAATTAGCTTAAATGAAATTTTTTGTAGTGTGTTAAATTAAGATATTCCTTTTGCAATTTCAAATGAACTAATTCAGTTGGTTCCCAACTTTCATCACTACATATTCTTGTAGTATACACATCATAGCTATTCAAATACACCTTTATATATAGAATTACAAAACTTTGAAAAGCAAAACATAAAACAAGAATCATTTCTATATTAAAATTAGATAATTATTCTACTATGGGTGTGTTTGTTTGGAGAAAAAAACGTCAACCAAAATTTTCAATATAAAAATTTTAACTATCTATAACTATTCTATTTTTTAATTATTTTTCACATTTTTATATAAATTATTTTATTTTTTAATCATTTCTACACAACTACCTCTATAACTATCATATTTATTTTAACTTATTCTCTTTACTTCTCATTATTATGCTTATTATATCACTTCATTTTCTATCAATTTGATAACTTCTACCTAAAAACTTTTTCATCAAAAATTTTACCTCCAACCAAATACACCTTATATATCCTGTGCCCCATGCTAAATGTTGATGCTAATAGTACAATAGTGGACAAAACAAATTTCATTGAATGTAGTTAATGTTTTGAATTCAATAAAAAAAAAAGTTAATGTTTTGAATGCAAGTAATATGTATTTAGTTGCATTAAATGTATCCTAGCTGCAATTGATTATTTAGTCATAAATATTTCATTGCTTTAGAGTAATTACATTTTGTCAAATTAGTCATTTTTTAGTTAATTGCAACATTGTAATATTTACTATCACTGTCAAATTTTAGCCACCAATAGAAATAAATCTCTAGCTGCCATTAGCAACAAATGCAAACAAACTGAAATTTGGCCGCAAAAAGATGATCACGTCTGACAAATTTTGGTACAGTGAATGATCTATAAAAATCTTTAAAAGAAAATTCAAACTCACTTATATAAAGGTGAAAGTGTCTACCACAAGTCAACATTATAAAAGTGCCTTTTGTAAATTTCAAAATAACCATCAAATCGTCGGTTTCGCTTGTGTCCTTGTTTCGCCTCCCTCCTGACTCGAGGAAAGAGTGCTTCACTGCCGACTGCAGGCCACATGGCCAGATGCATGGTCCGATGATTGGGCTCTCCACACATACCTTCCTTGAATAAAATTCATTGATTTTCTTTGCAGCTAGTCTCCATTCAAAATGAAGTTTTAAACTACAATGGGAGTGAAACTTTCAGGAGAAAAGAAAAGAAAAGAAAATGACAGTATTGCCTTCACCAGTAAGAGGCCATACACATTTCTTTTGATAAACCCAAGCACACTTATGGAGCCACAATTTCAAATTTATTGACTTTTTAGTACAATTAGTTGGGAGAAAGTCTGATCAGTTGAACTGACTATTTTAATTTATAGCATGTCAGCTTATTTAAAATAAATGCGTTTGGCTCTGATCAAAGCTAAAAGAATTGAAAATTTTACGAACGGTTACACTAGTTTTTCAGCTAAAAGCTATCTATGTAGGTTGCCAAAATTTTTTAAAAAAACCTCTAATTGAAAGAACTTGCGGCAAATAGATTTTGACGACTTTTTTATGAGTATTTTCTACAAGCATCTTAACAAGTATTTTTCCAATTAAGCTCCGAGATAATTTAATAAATTTCTTATAATATACTAGTACACAATTAACAATATTTCTAAATTTATCTAAACAGTTACTTATTTTTTTTTGCCAACAACCACGGTTGAAATAAGCAGCCATGGAGTGTCGAATCCCGCGCCTGTCACAATGGGGCATGCCCGATTAGCACTGAAGCACCGCTTCCGTGGTGATTTTAACAACTTAAATAGGAATTTTTTTTTTTTAATCTATTTGAAACGTTCAAAATGCGACTTATTTCACCCTCATTACTCATGATAGGCGTGAAAACAAAAAAAAATATTAATGGATTTTAAGCTCACAAAGTGGAAAACATGTGCCCTTTGCCCTGACGCATGGTTAGTAATAAAATCCAAAAGAATAATTGATAAGGATTCGTTTGTAAGAGGTAACAATTTTTGGGAAATTTTTTGAAAAGGATAGGACAATAATTGAAAGTAAAAAAATAAAGACGAAATAAAATAGAATAATTATATGGAATGATATGAAAAAATTTGAAATGTATAAGTAATAATAAAAAAAATTAAGATTTCTCTTTATGTTAAAGGGATGTACAAATAAGCGATTTTTTTTTTTTTTACATTTTTTCAGACTGACCTTAAAGGGAATTTTGTGCTTTAACTTAAATAGACATTTTTGAGTTTCCAATATCAAATGGTATCATAGCCAAACTTCAAATGAAATCAATGACATGGTTGGACAGAGAGATGAAAGACTAGAGAAATGTAAATGTAGCCTTAATGAAGGGTGAGGTTTAGCTGACTATATATATGTAATCCCTAAATAGTTTTCTTTCTTTCTTTTCTTTTCTGGGTTTTTTCTTTCATTTGCAAATTCAATGAACTGAGGCCTTATTTTCTGGCCGGCAACAGCAACAAGCCGAAAGTTTTATTATTATTTTTTTCTGACCCAATATTCGTGTATTCATACGCAAGAAGGTAAAGTATCTGGTGTGATTTGTGACGTGCTACTTTTATTGTATTTTCTTTCTCCTTGGTTATCTAGGAATTAACCTCTTATAGCCGCAGACAGTCAACAGTTTCGCACTAAGAATCATGAAAAGGAATTGAAGTGGGCAGCAGATAACAACAATCAGCCCACCACTTCTCTTCTCTTCTAGCTTGGCTGATATTTACAGGCGCGACCAAAAATGCAAGTGTGAAAAAGGCCAATTCCAGACAGCTCAAGCTTTTTAACCTACACACCTCCATTCCCATATTGTCAGATTTCTTAATTTCATGTGGGTATGTGATGTGGTCTGCCACTGAAGCAGACAGATAAGGAATTATTAGAGGTGTGCCGCTGGGTGTGTCTTCCATGGAAGGAGAGAGAGGAGGAGGAGGAGGAGGAGGGCCGCGTTGCTACGAGCTGGAAGGATCGTTTTCAGGCCCTCCTCATCAGGCCATGCATGAGATGGAGTTTGTACAGATGGAAGAAAGTCATGGCCTCAGCTTCATGGTCCCATCCCATCACAGCAGTAGTCATCACTTCCCAACACCTCAGGCTTCCATGCCTTTCAACAGCCCTTTGTCATTCAATGATAGCTCTATCTCCAAGCCATGGAATCAAGACCAGGTGTGTGGGTGGGAGGGTTCCCGGGGGCTGAGGGGGGCGGGAGAGAGAGAATCATGGGATTTTCTTTGCTTTGTCTTGGGGCCTTCTCTTGCTAGCTAACTTGGTTTTCTGTCTTTGCATGATGGTTTTTTGGAGTTGGAAATCTGCAACAGGTAGAGAACTTTGATTCTAGAGGAGGAAATGAACAAAACTGCACCAGCGGCAACGCCAACGATGCTTGCAATTCATGGTATCTCTGCACTTAATTTCCCTTCGCCTTCTCTCGACCCCTCCAGTTGTCTTTTGATGTTCATTAATTTGCATCATCTTTTAAGAAAAAGTAATAACTAAGATCATTATTATTATTTTTTTTTTTGTGGGTTTGCAGGTGGAGAAACTCCAATCCAGAGAAGAGCAAGGTAAAAATGAGAAGGAAGCTTAGAGAACCCAGGTTCTGTTTCCAAACAAGAAGTGACGTGGACGTGCTAGATGATGGCTACAAATGGAGGAAATATGGCCAAAAGGTTGTGAAGAACAGTCTCCACCCAAGGTATTAAACGTCACAGCTCATCAGTTAATTCCTCCTTTTTTTAGCAATTTAGTAAGGACATTAAACTGAAAGTATAAAAATATTGCACTAGCTAGCTAGAGATGATTTCTTAGACTCGCTGCCCTTGTTAAACAGTCATTCATTCCTCCACAGTCCCCGGCTTAATTACTTTGATAGTTAGATTCCACAACTCCCTAAATGGCTAACATGCAGAGAGCCATGAATTGGAAACTCCACACTGTCAGCTGACAACAGCATTATCATGGCTTAGAAAAATTTTTATCTACTTAAATGATTTCTCCATGGAGATAATTAGCTAAATGTGAATTTCTGAATCTTCATTATTTGTAAGAAATATTTGTTGGAGTTCGATGATTTATCTTTTTTTTTTTTTTTGAGAAGATTTATCTTGATTTTAATAACTAACCACCATGTTGCTCTTATCACAAAACAAAAAAAAAAAAAAAAAAAAAAAAAAAAAAAAACTACCATGTTGCCCCGTCGCACTAGCGGCCAGCCTGCTGCTTGATTGATTGATTGGATTCCCTCACCGGGGCATCGAATGGTTTGATTTTCTATGCCATTTTTGTCTCATCTTTTGCAATGAGCTTAATTAGACCATTGGGCAACAGACATTACAACATGAGAGCATGTTGGTACTGATAAGATCCAAGCTTCTCAATTTTATGTCTCTGGAAACGAGATTTGAAATTTACTGCCTATTCTTGCAACGATTTGCAGATCTAAATTGCTTCCGCAATTTGTTATTGTTACCAAAGTAGATACGTGTTAAACAAGTCATTACATGCTGAATACATTGTCATTTCCAGATAGTTTCAATCAGAGTAGAAGTATTGGTTAGATAAATACAAATAGAGATTTGCTAGCATTGTTGCCAGCATTTCAAGCAAAATTTGCCACGTGGAGAATACCCTTATCAGCAGAGATTCTCGTGTCCGTACGAAGTGATGGAATTAATTCTACAGGCACAGCTGACAAGCGCATTAATTTTGTTCCTGCTGGACTACTAAATTAGGGCTCTGAATCGGACCATATAACAAACAACAACCTAGGGAACACCATGAAATTGAACTTGACGGAGACAAATGAATTCTCAAAAAAAAAATTCAAGTGGGGATAAAAAGAAGATAAAAATTTACGTTTATGGGAAATCTTATCTTTTAATATATGACTTGATATATATTTACTATACAGAATGAACTTTTAAATTAATTATCTTTTCTGTTAATTATATTTTATCTATATTTTGGCATTAGGCATTTTAGAGCTCCAATCTCATCCAACCATGAATTTAAATTCATTTAACCTTTTCGTTTGTCGCCGACCTTAATAATTATATGAATTTCAATATGTTATAATACTTAAGGTTATTTGTCTAATTTTTCTTTTTGAGATGCTGTTTGTCTAATTGATAGCCAAGGTTGATCCAAACCAAATATATGCATTTGCCTATCTTATAAGGTGTGAATCACGTGTAATAAATTGGTTTGAGTTATATACAGATTTAAGATCTATTAATTCAATATTCAAATTGTTTAACTACTAGGGCTATAATCCAACTAGATGACATCCTGACTTATGTGTCAGTTCATTCAAGTTCGAATTAGGAGGGAGAGTGTTTGTCTCTTATTTATTGAGAGGAAACTTATGTCTCCTATTTATATTAGGTGTGTAGTCTTCTACTGTTGAGCAAAATATAAAAAAATGTACTTCTAATAGTTATAAATACAACAAATAAAAAATTGTTTAAAATATTCTTACCATATAGATAAATAATTCTATAAATTATGATAATGTTCAAAAGCATATGTTAATGGATTTAATTGATTTTCATAATTTACAAATGGTTATACGTATTTTTAAGTAAAACAGTCCACCCAAAATTTTTTTCTTATTTGCCCAAGGAAATACTCAAATCCCTAGAGCGAAGGTTAATTTTCTTAGTTTGTAAGCACACATTTCATGAGGTTTGGATCTTGAATATACATCTCAGAAAACTAAATCGAACAATGCCTTGTATATATATGTTACATTAAACAAAAATATTATATTGTGATCCTTGACAGAAGCTTTATTATTTAACTAAAAGGGACATTCATGTATATATAAAAAAAAAAAAAAGCTAAAACAGACACAGTCTAACAAATGGCTGAGCTAGACTACTTGAATGCAAAATCCACTACATCCACCTACCAAGTGGGTATTGAGCTGTAGAAGTCAGACCTAAACTGAGCTCAAGACAAACATTATGCCTCCCTACAATGCAAGCAACCAATACACATTTTATGAATATCAAAAAACTAAGGAAATTAAAGTGGGTTGGGCTAGATGTTCATTTGTTTCTTGACTATTCTCCACCTGCTGCTGCTAATGGCAGAATGGAATCATCCTATTTTTGGACCAGGCATCTAGATCTAATTAAGACCAATTCATGGTCACCTACTTTACCTACTTCTGACACATGTGCTCTGAGATATATGCAAATCTACTTTACCTAAAGGAGGGGATTTGCAAATGCATGCCGCAGCTACACAAGCCAATGGGCCATACATGAAGGGTGTGTAGAAAAAAAAATAATAAAACAAAACAAACAAAAAAGCAAGCAAACAAACATCTAAGGTTCCTGGACCTTTTTTTAGGCCAAAAAAAAGGTTCCTAGACCTTGACATTTACAGAAAAAGTACAGTAGTATGATTGTACCTCTCTTGACCTTCAGGAAAAGAATTGGGATGTTGCATGAGATGAAGGTTTTTTTTCTTTTTCTCTCTTTTTTTTTTTTACTTGCACCTTGAATATGTATAAAAAAAACTACATTCAATTAAACTTAACAAGATTTAGAGTGTGTTAGGACCTATATATTGGATAATGTGAATTTGAAAGAGGTGTATTAGATGTATCTGAAATATATACATATATCTGATATTAGCAAAATATCTTTCAAACGAAAGTAATTGGAAATGCTTAGAAACATAAGTATTAATAAGAAAAAGTAGATTTGTTAAAGGTAATTAAGGTACTACACCAGTTCAAAAAGAAGTGCAAAAGAGGTATATCTCGAAAACTCGTAGCTTATAAGAATCTAAACACTCATATCTATTTGGATGAGTGTAACATTAGAAGTTATAATAGAATTAAAGAAAATGTAATAGAAAAATGTAGTCATTAATGATCTCAGAAATATAGGTATTTTATTGGAAAAGTATGGAGACGTAATTAAAAACAATTTTTTTATGTTAAAACAATTAATTATATAATTAAAAAATGGGTTCTTAAATTTGTTAGGGAAAACTGAACAGCACAAAAAAATGGCATTACGCAGCCATGGAATTAGTGGATATCTCGTTTCTTTTCTCCCTTTTTTTGCTTTATATGTACAATTACAGATTTGCAACAAAAATTAGCAACATGACGAATGTGCGTCTTAGACATCTATCAGCTGGCATTTAATTAAAAATTCATCTTTTCTTTCCTGTTGGTCTTGGGTGTTTGTATCAGAAGCTATTACAGGTGCACCCACAGCAACTGCCGAGTGAAGAAGAGGGTGGAGAGGCTCTCTGAGGATTGCAGGATGGTGATAACCACCTATGAAGGTAGGCACACGCATTCTCCATGCGATGACTCCCAATCCTCTGAACATGAAGGCTTCACCTCATTCTAGCTGAATACATATATGATACTCGATTAATAATATATAGAATAAGAAAGAAAGTGAAATTAAATAATATATGTTGTAAGATTTGATTAATTAGATTGTCTTGGTAATTAAGGATAATGCAATTACGTGTCGTACTTCTGCATCTGCAGCAATCTAGCTAGCTCCAAGTTCAGATCATCATCCATACATGGATAAAGGATCACATGGCATGCATGCATATTACTGTGTGAGCACATATATCAATTATATGCAAAATATTGCACCATGATATGGACCTGTACGTATATTATTTGCTGCTGTATTAACATTCATTGAATTTACTTAATATCGACGTTGGAGATCGACTGATTTGTCAACAGACAATTTCGGTCTTTTGAAGTGTATGACGATCTCACTTGTAGCCTGATCTTAACGAGGCTTTGCCAATTCGGCATGACCATTTCCCACCAAGTTAGAATTTGAGGGCAAGCACGTGCATGCAAGCTTAAAGCAGTAATTTTCTGATAGCATGCAAGGCGCTTGGCATGCACTTGCTAGCTAGCATCAGAGGCATGCTAAGGTGAGTGGAATTTTTGTTTTTTGAGAGAGAAAAAAGGTGAGTGGAAATTAAGGAAACAAAAAACCAACAAAAAAGGGATAATAGGGTAAGATTTGAAATATACACCTGTACTGGCGATAAAGAAAGGGAGGATTATTAAGGAAAAGGTTGTGTCAAAGCAATCCTCTGGAAACCGTTTCATCAAAAAAAAAATCTTTGGAAAACGAAAATTTCCAAGTTAATTAAAATTTTAAAATTGATACGGAGATTCTTTTCCATTCCCTTTCTAGTATCCATGCATGTTACCGATCACCGCCTTCAGCTATGTTTTATTGGAGGAAAAGAGAAATTAGCTAGAAAGACAAGAAAAATACAAATAAATTAACTATCTTTTTAAAAAGAATATATTGATGTGGGAAAAGTATGATAGCTAGTTAATTATTGATAATGAACAAAGACAGGCAGATGCTATATCGTGAGTGTAAAAAAGGAAAAATAATTACAAAATAAAAGTCGTTTTTAACACTTCACGTACGTGCAAATGATACATATATTACGGTTGCATGCATGCATATGCATGCATGACGTCGGCTCTGTGGGTGTGGCGAAATAGCAAGGGAGAATAATCACATGACTCACCATCTCCCATTGGAAATCACAAATCAAAGGGGTTCGGTAGGTGGTCTCAACCTCCAAATTTAGTGGGAATACATCACGATCTTAAGCAATAATCATTATTACTTGAGTTCTGAACGTTTGAACGTGTCACTATTTTATTCTTTCCATGCCCCGTGTGCAAGCAATGTCCTCATTTTCCAACATCACCATCCATAGTTTATATGGATAGTGGATGATATCAACGTTATTATTAGTGTGATTTTAATTATATAAATAAGTCAACATTATTATTAGTATGATTTTAATTATATAAATAAAAGTATAATATAAATGAGTGAATGAGGTCATTTTGGTTCAAGAATTCCTTATCTATCTTTCCAACGTCACGTAACACCATACGGTCATCGGATTTTATTTCTAAAATTATGAAGTTAATATGGTTCATTTTGCAAATATTCGAAACACGTTGAAATACAACTATGCCTAGGGTACACCGTACACGGCAAGAAAATTTAGAACATATGGTCAATTTTTATAGTCAAAATTTTAATTAGCTCTACTTGATCTAATGCAGTAAATCCTTAGTTAATTACAACCAAAGTTTTTTATTGTTTGTAGCCAAATTTTCATGACTACTTTGATTATATTTAATGCACAAAAATGATTATATTTAACCACATGACACACTCAAAGGCAGTTTATTTCTAATTAAATAATTAATTGTAGTCAAAATATGACTAATGCAACCTAATTTGTATTACACGTTGTTAAAAAGTTAGTTATATCAAGTGAATTTTGTAACAGTATTAGAGTTTTGTCTTGTCTTGATTGAAAAAAATTAAATTACTAAGTGTTAAATATGTCTACCCTATTAGGATTCTCAAGGCGGATCGATCACATATATGTTAAAGTTAACATCTAAATAGAGAAAATCAGCCATGATTTTTGTTTAATGTTTGTGATCTTGAAGTTTTACGGTAAACGTCTGCAGCAGCTAAATTATAAATATAGATATAAGGCGTGTCTACAATTCGGAAATGTAAAATTTTAACAGAATATCATGGGAATCTTAAAGGTGTAACCATATTCACCATTCAGCCTCACTTTCAAGTAACCTATTCATATAAAAGCTTTTTTTTAATGCAAATTCTTTTTTATATTTTTTATATAAATTCTTTCTTTTATGTAAATTCATCAATTTTTCTGAAGGTAATTTGTTAATATACCTACTTAGTTCGACATTAATTATTGATACACCCACATTATTTCATGAATTATATATTATCCTATAAAGTTTCTCAAAAAATTCTTGTGTACCCCTGTTCATGCTTTAAATTTAATAATTGTTAAATAAAAAATATAATTTGCCGATGTACCTATTAAGTTTGTTGCTAATTGTCAATATACCTACATTATTTCACAAATTGTATATTACTCCCACAAAGTTTCACCAAAATTGCTTGTGTGCTCATTATACCATTTTACTACCAAACATGTATCAAAATTTTGGATAATGACAAAAATGACTCTATTTAAAACTATATTAGTATCTTTTACTTTTATAGTCCCATAAAATTCTAATTGGAAAGTACTTGAATTTGAAAAATTCATGGTATAATGAATTATTTGCAATTAACAATCTTCATGCCTGCTTCATGATAAGAGCATGATTGAAAGCTATTAATTTTTTGAAATTAAGACCACTTGCTACTTTCTAGGAAATACAGTCTTTTCCATGTCATCTAGCTTGCCGTCCTTCTACGCCCATTCTCATCCTATCAAAATTTACTCACCAAGACATTTAACGGAATGCCATAGAATCTTAAAGGTGTGACCATATTCACCATTCAACTTCACTTTCATGTGACCTAGTCATATAAAAGCTTTTTTTATATAGAAATTCATCAATTTTTCTCACATCAATAGGAAATATACTTTATCCAACAACTAATAGATGAAGCTCATTCACAACAAAGATGTACACAAGTTATATTTGCTTAAAAATATATAGATTCATGTTTAATTTAAAAAACACTTAAATTCATTTGCATGTACATTAATTAGAACATATCTATACATAATAAAATAATTTGTTCACGTGGTAATAATATTTTAGACTACGTAGATGTTGATGAATATCATTTTAAAATTAATATTTAGTATCAAATTATTTTATTATCTGATTATATATAAGGTCATATTCAAAGATATTAGATAAATTAGGGGTTTGTCATGACTAAATAAATTACCTTAGATATAACGGATAAAGTTAATTAAAATGTCATAGAATCTTAAACTTAGTGACCATATTTACTACTTATGTCAATACAAGTATATTTGCAATTTTACAAACTAACTGACATAATTGCAAGATTTCATGCAAGTATATTTACAAATTACTTTTATAAAGTTAAATTAGAAAATTAAATATTAAAGAACAAATATATGGTCTAATGTGATTATGAAAAACAAGTATTAAATCAATCATTTGGAAATTTATAGATGTTCCATAAAATTAAATTCCAACAAATAGCCTCGCAACGATTCTTGTCTTCCAAAATTCTAAGTTGCAATGTTCATTTTATGTATGTAATTATAAATATGTCTATGAATTAAAGTGCTTGGATTGTTGAACATAAAGATGTTAAAGATATTGAACATATAGTTGAGAAGATTATTATTATTTTTCTGATAAAGTATTGTATTCATTAAAAAATGGAAAGGAAGAGTTCCTAAACTCTTGTTAGTAGAACATACATAATTACATGCCAGTAGGGCTAAGGAACTCCACCTGAGACACTATATAAAAAAAATTAAAAATACCTACAAAGATTCTCCAAAATACAAATAAGAGTCTCATCTATCTGTATATGTTTAGTCCCACCATTTCTCAATGCCCACTTTGCTAAACGATGTGCATAAAAATTAACAATTCGAAAAGCATAAACAAAAAAAATAATCTAATTTAAAACTTTTTTTCATCTATCTAGCTATTACACAAGGTCCTGTGCACAAGACAAGATTCTTTATTCTCCTTAGAGCTAATTGATCAAAATCAAAGAGTCAAATTCTCGCATTACTTCGCTGAAACCAAAATTTGCCACCCATTTCAAACCTTATATAGCAATTTTTGCTGTCATCCAAATGAACTGTAGTTATCCATTCAATTTTCATTTTTTGAAACTATAAATAACTCATTCCAATCTCTAATCACAACGCTAAAATCTATTAAATTCAATTGTTCGTTATAATTACATTCACATTTACTTTAAAGAATCTCCTTTTGGTTTCTGCCACCTAGCTAGACTAGTGTACATGTTTAAGCACCCTTGTGAATCAAATTTAAGAATTATACATATGTATAAATCAAATACGCTGAGGAACTAACTTATTAAAATTGATATGTTCACTCTTATTGAGATTCTTGTTTCGGATGTGTCGTATTCTCCAGCGTAAAGTTGTAAAAGAGTGGCACATGATAGACATCTTTGTTATTCAACAGTTATCACAAATATCTTTGATATTATTAAAATCAAAAGATAAAAAATCAAAAAATGACTATTATTAAGGATATATTTCACCTTATTGCATCTTCGGAATATATGTAAGCTTGTTTCTTCCTCACCATCTTGTTTACAAAGCAGACATTGATTACAAACATCAATTTCCTTCTTTTGGAGGCTGGATCTTAGTGGAAGTGCATCCATCATGACCCTCTATCCAAACACCTGAACTTTTCTTGAAATTTTTCCTGCCTATATGCCCTTCAAAATTTGTTTTTTCTGTTGCAGATCAATTTGTGGAAATGTCCCTTGACTCTTCTTCATATTCTCCTCTTGAATTATCTTATAAGCAAATTTGACAGAAAAATTTTCATTTGGAAGTTCTAAGAAATTTCTATCCTCCTCCTCTATTTGATATAAGAATACCTCTAATGATCTCCCATATCACCTCATGATGAGGTATTTTTAAACCATGGGTCTACTACGATTATATGATTGATATGATTTTTCATCTAAAAAAAAAGAAATAAAAGAAAAGAGAAAATAAAAAAAATTGATGGCAAAAAAAAAGAGGAAAATGAAACATATATATATATAATCACGCATTATGTGAAACCCCACCTACATTAGAACCTTATAAACGCAGTTTGAAGTTTATATTAAGATGAAAATTAAAGGAAATTAATGTTAATAAGGTGATTAAGTTAATTTCCAAGATTATTATGATAATTACGCACATTGAAAAATGTTTATGCAAAAATTGAAATTAATGCTAATTATCATTTTAATTTTGATTTAATAATTAATATATTCAAATCTTATGATATACAAGCTAGAATAACTTGAAAAAATTAAGAAATAGCCAACGACGGTATGATACTTTAAGCTATGAAAGTTTACGTGTATATGTTACGCATAAAATATGATTCATGAATGATTTAATGGGATTTTAAATGATTTTATTATTTGGAGAATTTATTACAATTAGGAGCAATAATTATAAATGACGATTAAATTAATCGTTATAGGCCAAAATGGGTTAATAGGATTAAAGAGGCTTAATGAAAATTAGGAAACATAAATATATCATGAATAATATTTCTAATTTTCATAATTTTATTTATGAAAATTAGGATGATAATTAATGAGTTAAGTTGAAAAATGCTAGAAAATTCATAACTTAATGCCTATAAGG
>JAXCLR010000073.1:2745510-2760656 GCA_035584095.1 Annona squamosa
TGTAATGAAACTTTATACACTCATTTATCCATATATAAATCATACTTTAGACGGTTTAAATGTTGAAAAAATCACTTGAAACTTGATATTTACATTAAACTATTTTATTACGTTGATTTTGCACCATTTTAAGATGGGGACTACACACATGTTGGATTTAGATCAAAATTGGTATGCTATTAAAGTGAATAATTCTAAATATAATGGGTGGAGGTGATTTTCCATTTATGATCAGGTGGGGTCCACAGTGCATGGACTACACGGTGCAGTCGCATGCACTGGATTATTTCCCATATATATATACACATATATATAAAGTTATGTATTCTAATGATAAAAATATACATATAACAGCATATATATAAGGGTCGGGGTCCCGGGATCTCACGGGCCGCCATATATATATACAAATATATAAACTTATGTATTGTTATGATATATATATAACAACATATATATATATATAGGGCTTGGTGTCCCATGATCCCACCAAGCGTGCCATAGAATGGCCCGGAATCTTGGGGTAAGTTTCCTTATTTACAAAAAACAAAACAAAAAGAGTGACCCGAGAATCCTGAGATAATACATATATATATACACACATATATAAAGCCTCGAAAAATATATATTATACATATATATTAAAAGGCCTTAAAAAAATAAATATTTTATTTTCGAAAATACATACATATATATATTAAAAAGCCTTTCAAAAAATTAATATTTTATTTTCTAAAAATATATGTGAGTCCCACGAGTCTAAAAAAATGAATATTTCATTTTCTAAAAATATATATAGGTCCCATGGGCTTCCAAAAATGAATATTATATTTTCTAAAAATATATATGGGTCCCGCGGGCCTCCAAAAATAAATATTTTATTTTCTAAAAATATATACGATCCTGCGGGCCTCCAAAAAATAATATTTTATTTTTAAAAAATATATACAGGTCCTGCGAGCCCCAAAAAATGAATATTTTATTTTCTAAAAATATATACGGGTCCCGTGGGCCTCTAAAAATGAATATTTTATTTTTTAAAAATATATACGGGTCCTGCGGGCCCTCAAAAATGATTATTTTATTTTTAAAACTATATACGGGTCCTGTGGGCCCCCAAAAATGAATATTTTATTTTCTAAAAATATATATACGGGTCCCGTGGCCTTTAAAAATGAATATTTTATTTTTTAAAAATATATATGGGTCCCATGGGCCTCCAAAAATGAATATTTTATTTTTAAAAATATATATGGGTCCCGCGAGGCTCCAAAAATGAATAATTTATTTTCTAAAAATATATACGAGTCCCGCGGGCCTCCAAAAATGAATGTTTTATTTTTAAAAATATATATGGGTTCCTCAAGCCTCCAAAACTGAATATTTTATTTTCTAAAAAAATATATGGGTCCTGTGGGCCTTCAAAAATGAATATTTTATTTTTTAAAAATATATATGGGTCCCGTGGGCCTCCAAAAATAAATATTTTATTTTTAAAAATATATACGAGTCCCGCGAGCCTCCAAAAATGTATATTTTATTTTTTAAAAATATATATAGGTCCCGCAGGCCTCCAGAAATGAATATTTTATTTTCTAAAAATATATACGGGTCCTGTGGGCCTCAAAAAATGAATATTTTATTTTTTAAAAATATATACGGGTCCCGCGGGCCCCAAAAATGAATATTTTATTTTCTAAAAATATATACGGGCCCCGCGAGCATCCAAAAATGAATATTTTGTTTTCTAAAAATATATGAGTCCCACGGGCCTCAAAAAATGAATATTTTATTTTCTAAAATATATACGGGTCCCACGGGTCTCCAAAAATGAATATTTTATTTTCTAAAAATATATACGTGTCCCACGGGCCTAAAAAAATGAATATTTTATTTTTAAAAAATATATACGAGTCCCGCGGGCCTCCAAAAATGATTATTTATTTTTCTAAAAATATATATCTTCCCGCGGGCCTCCAAAAATGAATATTTTTTTCTAAAAATATATATGGGTCCCGTGAACCTCTAAAAATGAGTATTTGGTTTTTTAAAAATATATATGTCTTGTGGGCCTTTAAAAAAATATATATTTGTCCCACGGGCCCAAAAAATATATTTTATTTTAAAATACACACAAATATCTTGGAGACTTTCAAAAATATATTTATATATATGTATATTATAAGAAACAAATTTTACTTTTCCCCCCAGGTAGTGGGTTAAGCACATTTCTATTATATATATATATATTTATATAAATTGACCTCTTTGCTCAACCTGAGCATTAATGTCTGACCGAGCCCTCTTGGGCCTAAGACCTTTCAACAAACCCACTCAGGCTTAAAATTCTTCAACAATCCCACTCGGGCCCAAAAGTCTTCAACAAGCCCACATGGGCCTAGAACTCTTCAACAAATAAGTTCAGTTGAGCTCCAAATTGATTGAGTTAAGCCCAGTTAGGCCCAAACTCTTTTCAACGTGCCCAGTTGGGCTCGAGCCCCTTTTCAAAGGTCCAAGTTGACATAAACATATTTTTAAAATTGGGTTAAATTCATTTTTTGGTAAAATCACCCAGTTATCCAATCCAGAGACTGAATGCGGGAGACGCTGGTTTCTTGTATAAGTACAGAAGCTGAAAGTGGGACACGCTGGTCTGTTGTCTAAATCTAGAAGCTAATAGCGTACTTAGTTTGCTGTGTAGGGTCACTAGTGTAGCCGACGAGCCCTTCACTAGTTCCCAAACCGAGTCATCGCTGGTCGATGGGCTAAGCGTAAACTCATATTTAAGTCATGACGCGTGGCGTCATGTATCTCATATTTAAGTCATGGCGCGTGACATCATATACAACACATTCAAGTTACAGTGCGGGGTGAAGTGTACTCATTTATCTTTATATTTTTGTCAAACACGAAATTTTGTGCACTTGTAAAGACGTAGAAAGATCTTCTGCGCATTTTATTATTATTTTAATAAAAATAAGCATTTTTATGGACTATTGTATTCATCTCTTTTAATCAAGGGTTTTCTTGTTAGAGATGTAAAATCAGAATGTGAAACACAATGCAAAATATTTCTGTTATATACTTTTCAAACTCGGTTAAAGAATTAGATGCTTTAAAATTTTGCTGAGGAATTAATTAAGCATCTATTTTCAAAGCCGAAGGAAAACAATTTTACTTTTAACTAATAATTTTTCACAAGGTCGGAACACCTCACCTGCGGCCCTTTTAATAATAATCTCAATTCACCTCCTCTTTTTCACTGTCAATAAACATTTCCATTCCAACATTATCAACTATCTCCCATGGAAGAGGATTAACCATAGTGATCTCTGCATTTAACTATCGATATTAGAAGAATCTAATATGTTTATCATTATAGGCTTTCTATTTACATCCTTTTTTAGGATGTAAAGTGTTTATAATATACATCTTCGAAGAAATGAGCAGTCTCTTTTACTTTTATAGTCCCATAAAATTTTTGTTGGGTAGTACTTGACCTTGAAATTTTCATGGTATAATGATTTGTTTGCAGTTGACAATCTTCATGCCTATTTTGTGACAAGAGCATGATTCAAAGTTGCTAATTCTTTAAAACCAAAACAAGTTGCTACTTTTTAGGAAACACAATATTTTCCATGCTACCCAGCTCACTTACCTTCTACTCTCCTTCTCACTCTATCAAAATATACTCGTCATGATATTTAACTTTTTGCACAGCTATTTAGGAAGAAGGAACAAATTCATGGTGTAGCTTAGGTCACTACTTTAATTAAAACCTCTTTTCCACCACATGATATAAGCCTACCAAGCCATCCTTGAATTTGTTTCTAAACCTTCTCTCTTATATTTTTGTAACTATTGTACTTTACAATTCAACTTATACATGTTTCCTGGTGTTGCTAATAGGGCGATTACGAAGACATTGCTTCGAAAATGGAAGACAAAATTTTCTCATCGGGACTTAAAATTTGGACTTTTCGTATAGATGTAGGACTCTTTGCCAATAGCAGTTGAGAAGATTATTAATTATATTTGAATTGGCAAATGAGCCCATGCCTAACGTGTTGTTTGAATGGTTTGAACTGTTTCACAAATATATTTGAATTGCAAGAGGCTTTTTATTTCTATTTTTTTATACTTAGGGTGTGTTTGTTATGTAATAAAACTTTTGATGAAAAAATTTAGTGTAGAAATTTTTAAAAATGAGAGAAATTAATGTAATATGATATAAGTAACAATTAGTAGTAAAGGGAATAAAATTAAAATAATGGTTAGTTGTATGAAAAGTTGTATAAAAATGATTAAAAATTGGAGTTGTTGTGTAAGAAAATGCGAAAAATTATTTTAAAAAATAAAATAATTACGGAGAGTGAAAATTTTTAAATTAAAATTTTTTTTGTACAAACAAACACAACCTTAAAGGAAACTAAAGCTTTAAGCCAATGAAATTTGCATTTTCTTATCTTCAAATTAAACGAAAATTTTAGGTACAATATCACATGTATTAGCTTGTAACATGAAATGACCAAAATGTCTTTCTAACACCCTATATATATATATATTTTAAATCACTTAGTTTGAATTTAAAATACTATTTTTTGCAAGAAGCTTAATGAAGAAATCAATATAGAGGATAAATCTAACAACACTTAATTACCAATAGTTTTAGATGATACCAATGAAAGGTATTTTAGTCATTTTAAAACACGATAAATTAATTATTCTAGATTTCATCTAATAAGGGTGATTGTGCCTATAAAATGTTGCAATTGAAGGATAAAAAAGTACAAGTTTCTTAGAGTAAAGACATTTATCATTTTAAAAGAAGCAACAAAGTAATGGGAAAAAGAATTTTTTTTTAAAAAGTAGGTGTCTAATATGATATAAGGATAATAATTGAGAGTAAATAGAATAATAATAAAATAAATTAGATAGTTGTAGAAAAAAAAGTGGTTAAAATACAAATATAATAATAACAAATAAAACAATTAAGTAAGAGACATATACAATACATCATAAATAAGCTTAACTTACAAGTTACAATATTAGTTTTTTAAATTTAATTTTATTTATTTTTGATTTTTCATAAATATGTTTTCCTAAGCATGATTGATCCATATACTAAGTTTTGCCACTTTACAATGATTTATATATTTTTTTAATTTTTTAAAAATTTAAGCTTTTTAAAGGTTGAAACATGGCATATGCCCCTAAAATTGATGGTATAAAAAATAAAAAATAAAAATATAAAAGTATTGTAAAATGTGGAAACTTGGTATATAAATTAAATACACATAGGAAAACATATTTTTAAAGAAAATTAAATAATTAAATAATTAAAAATGAATATTTTAAGTTAAGCATATGTACAATATATTATATATTATCGTGCCAGAAGGGGACATTTGGGAATTGAAAAATCGATGGAATTTTGGAACGGGATGAATGAAAAAGGAATATATTTTGAAAATTGTATGATTGATATAAAATAATGGAGGTAGAGTTGAAATAAATATAATGAGAATATAAGAATAAAATTGAAAAAATAAGATTGTTGAGTTGTTAAATTATCTACAAGAGAATGTGTACCATGGTTTACCATCCCTTGCCACACTTCTTAGGTCCCAACTATCCCTTGAGTAATTACAATATCGAGTCATATAAATTTTTTTGAAAAAAGTAATAAAATGTTTTTTTTATTACTTTCTACTTATGATGAATTTGGGTTGAATAAGTTTGATTCGGGGTCAACCATACTTTTATTATATTCTAAAAAATTCTCAACATATTTTATTTTATGTCAGGTCGGCTCTAAGTCTATAGTATTTTATCGTTTAAGGTTGGGTTGTTTGTGATTTAAGTTCCTAATTATAAGTCTTTATATTATATTTAAAATATAATTTTATTATTACTCTTACTTAAAAAACTATAATCAATATCATAATAATATAATTTTTTAAATATATTTATCAAATCTACTAAATAATGAATAATTTAAATAAGTTTCTACATGTTTAAAGAATATATTATTTTTTTAACATAATTATATTTCCTTAAATATATATTAGTAGTTTAGGTTGGTTTTGAATTCTCATACCTTGAAATGTACCATATCCTAATTTAGCTAAGTAATTTTTTACTTGGAACTTACTTTTTCTTATGAATAAAAAAATTAAGAATATCGCATAAAAATGCTATTGGTCACCGTCTACGTCCATAATCTTATGCCGAGGCTTTGGTATATGGGCTGTCAGTGGTTTCTGTGAGCCGGACCAACAACCTAAAGGAGCCCACGATTCATTGGATTCGCAATCGCCTTCCCGCTAAAAAATCACGCGCCCCTGTCGCAGCTGCTCACCTCTCGCTCTTGAGTCGCAGCCGCAGTGATGGCAGCAAAGCGGAAGAAGGAGACATCGTCTCGCAGCAGCAGCAGCTGCTGCTTATCCAGCATCATCGATGGCTACGGTGGTTTTTTTTTCTGCCTCTGTTCTCGAAATTTCAGTTCAAATGCTTGGTTACTTCTCACTTTCTGGATCGATCTGTTTTAGGATGTGATCTCTTTCTTGGAGCGATTGCCGCTTTCTACGTTTTCATGGCGCCCTACACGAAGGTCGAAGAGAGTTTCAATGTCCAGGTTCGTTTCTCTTCCTGCATTCTTACTCTAGTTACGACTTTGCAGTCGGGACGGCTCCATGAAAAACCCTAATGCGATGTTTTCTCCTTTTTCTGAATTGTTTGCTGTTGGCGGGCATGGAATCGATGGATTTTTTCCTGGGATTTTGTGTGATTCTCTGGCGAAGCATAATTGATCATACTCATGCACTGCCGCAAACTCCTGTTTAGTACTAAATTTGAGATAGGCGGACACTGGATTCAGTTGTCAAATCTTACGCTGTCCACTTGAACGGGAAAATATTGGATGGCTTAGACTGTGGTGTCGGTGGAAAATGGATTGGCTTGGATTGAGCCGAAGGAGAATAAGAAAAGCGAGCTGATAAAATTGGGTTTCTCGGATTGCAAATTGGTCTGGGTTGGGTCGGGGTAATGAGAAAAGTGGCTGACAGAACTGGGTTGGTGTCTGGTCTACACAGTTTGATCCTACCCGACTGCTGATGTCAAACATATGTAAATTAGTCGAACCACAGCATGTCCTTTACAATTTACATGCCTGCTCATTCCGTCTATGACGTTCTTCATTTTCTCCCTCCATTTTAATAATGAAAACTTAAAAAATATATTCTAGGGCCTTTTGAAAGTGCCCAAGGCTTTGTTTGGCCCCACATTTTAAGAGTGCTTATTTCGTTTCTCCAAAATAAGCCATGATAAACTGAAAATTCTGTTTGGTTGGTCGGTGGCAGCTTTCACACTTTTTACATTTTTGTGGGCAATTTTAGTTGGAAAAGCGTGAATAGGTGGAAGCACAAGGAATTGCTTTGACTAGTTGCCAGAAATGCTTGACCATTTTCAAAAGCAAAATGCTTGCGCAAGAAGCAAGGCCAATTAAAGCCCAGGTTTTTGTGATTTTGCAATGTATAATTCTTAATTGATAAGATCTTGTTTAGCCTTACTTCATGTGCAGCGCTTTTTGATTTAAAAATGGCCAGCAGACAACAATGCTTCTGGTGGAAGCGAAATGGCTGGTTAGGGTTTTCCATCTGAGTTTTTCCGAGCGAAAAAAAATATCCATAAAAAAATGTGAACATGTTGCCATTGCCCTGCCAACTGGGCTTTTTCAGCTTGTTATGAGTGTTTTTGTAGAAGCACATGAATGCTCTTAAAAGGATGGTTGAAACATAGCCTAATCATTCAAATGCCGCTCACACATGACTGTTATTGCTTATTCCCTTTCATGACTAAAATTTCCACTCAAAATTATCATACTTTTGCCTTTTGCTAATGACAATGAAATAGGGTCAAACTTGTTTGCTGCCAATTGCTGGATGAGTGAGAGCAATTAAGGGAGAAAATATCAATTTGGTTGTTAATTTTTTCTATTTCATCAATAAATCATAATGGAGGGTAGAGGTATGGTTATTTTGAATGGATGGTAGTTGTTGAGGTGAAATAGCAAAAAAGTTCATAAGTGGGACCTTAATTTGCAAAAATAAAAAGTTTTGTGGTATAAAAATTGCAAAATCTCCAAAACTTGGGTGGTCACCCTATTTTAGTATTGTATTCCACATGAAAATTTTGTGTAAACTGAATCCGCAATACAATTACTATTGTTAGAATCAAAATTTTGGTTTTTGACTCCAATAGTTAATCCTTATTTAACTTTAAAACCCACTTTGATTTCCTTAAGATGTGTTGGGATTTAAAAAAATGGCGAGTGAGAGTTCACAAATAGGATTAGGATTTGGTCGATCCTAGCCCAACGTGGCCAGATCTGATTTACCCCCTTACGTCTGATGTCGTTGGTGAATGCAGTCGCATGCATTTGGAAGTTTCCTTATTTATATGCTGAAATATATGTCATTTTGTTATGGTTGCTAGACACAATCTACTCGTATAGATTTTCTTTGAATCTACTAACTCATTCATTATCTTTTGGTGTTATTGTTTCGCTGGCTATGAAGGCAATGCATGATATCATTTATCATTGGCATCAGCTGGAGAAGGCAAGTTCAGTTCTTTTGCTATCAACCACCTCGGGCGTATGTTTGCAGGGTTTTTGACAGGATGGACCAGTGGAATTTGACTGGAATTTTGTATGGATGGGGCATGCCCATATCTGGCCTAAGCACTTGCCCATTCTGATGCCCACCTTATTGACATCTTGAAAGGGCTTCTTGAGAGTTTTAGTTCGCTTTGGCTAACAATCTATGCTGACTGTTGCAGTACGACCACTTGGAATTTCCAGGAGTTGTTCCGCGTACTTTTATTGGTAAGGCATATCTGGATAGATGCAGGAATCTGGTTTGTCATCAGCTATTTTCTATTGAATTCGGTGGCTCTCTGAGTGGACATATAATGTTGTCATCCTTTTGATTATGATTTATGACCCTATGCGTAGCAATTTTGATATTTATTATTTCCAAGTGTGTATTTATATCTGTTTTTAATCCTAAATTGTCTTTAGAGCTTCTGAAATTTTCTCTGCTTTAGTGATAATGTGATAGGTTATTTGCATCCATGCCAACTTACGAGAAAACTATTTGCATCCATGCCAACAATTTCAAACTTGTTACATCAATGCTAATTATGTTTAAAATGTTTTTGAATTTATGCCAATGCCGTTAGTCTTCATCATAACAGTTGGAATTTGCAAGATTAATTAATTCCAAATATTCCACATTTTAAATAGATTAATTTGGTGTCTTCAAGGTTTTGCAAATTCCTACATAAATATTATCAAAAAATAATTGTAATAAACAATATGACAGGGACTGATA
The DNA here is from genome assembly GCA_035584095.1 of Annona squamosa. Taxonomy (NCBI): domain Eukaryota; kingdom Viridiplantae; phylum Streptophyta; class Magnoliopsida; order Magnoliales; family Annonaceae; genus Annona; species Annona squamosa. The sequence goes on from JAXCLR010000073.1 coordinate 2,754,906, forward strand.
GCATTGGAGTCGATGCTAGATGTGACAGGTTTGAAATTGTTGGCATGGATGCAAAGATTTTACTTTTGAACTGGTATAGATGCACGTAACTCTAAAATTATTGATAAAATTGATATCACCTAATAAATGTGATTATATCTTTTACTAGAGCTGGTTGTAGTTGAGCAACATTGCTAACATTGCGATCCATTTAATCAGTTATTCTCTTTGCAAAGACTGCTTGTGTCTTGAGAAGTTATTTGACGTGGTCACCTGTAAAGAGAAGTGTATAAAATTTTGAATTTCCAGACATCTGTCACTGTTGTTTTTGTTTTAAGAAAATTTAGAGAAACCAATATCTTCACAGAATTCAGAGTTGAGATTTTTGTATTATTGGAAAATTAGGCTTTGGTAAACTGGTGATGACTTGATATGCCTTCTGCAGGTGCCATTATTGTGTCAACTTTGGCATTGCCCTTTGCATTAGCAGTGCAGTTGCTACATATGCCTAAGATTTGCAATCTCTTCACAGGTTAGTTCTTTATATGGTGTGATCTCTTTGATTTTTTGTGTTTCCTTTTTTTTTTTTTTTTTGGGGCCCTTCGGGGTAGTTCATTTGCTATGCAGTTGCTACATATTGTTGGTGGGTTAAACACTACATGCCATTATCACGAGGTGGAGAACTGGAAGTTGCGTTGATTATTGCTAATCTTTCTTGTTCTCCTCTCTTCAATTGCATAGTGTGGTCTGTCAAGCTTGATGAGAATTTCTAGAAAGTGATCAAAACAATCTTAATGGAATTTATGACCTTCGTATTTAATGTTTGATTATGGGGTTGAGGAAAGATTTGCCTGCGTGTAATTTATTTTTATTGTGTTCTCTTTTAGACTTGCTAATTTTTATATATTTGCCTTTGGCAGTTCGTTTGGTCTTAGGTTTCATCATATTGTCAACACTGCGGTTTTTCCGCATTCAGGTATCAGATTTTTACCTTCCATTAGTTGCCACAAGTGGCTATATGAGAAACGTTGTAATCGGGGATGAATTTCTGGTAATGGGGGATGAATTTCTGATGGAATTTTGGAGTAGCACTGACATATGAAAGATGAGAAAAAATAAAACTTAGTGGCCTGAGGTACAAGAGTAGGATACCAGCAGCCCAAGATTCATGTACTGACTTTGGAAACAGCTTAAATGATGATAATGAAGTATTCGTCTTTGCTTCTTGTCCAGATTAAGCATCCAAACTACACTTCCATCTATTTGGTTCTGTTCCAGTTTAAGAATGAAATATTTTCAAGTTGAAATATAGGGTACTTCTGTTTTAGTGTAAAAGAAAGCACTCAATGAATGATTAACACCTGAAACCCGACTAATTGAGAACATCTTGCACGAGTGTAATTCTTGGCCAATAAGTAACACCGGTTCTAATTCTTTAGGTTATCGATTTGCTGATCATTGCTTTTTGGTATTTATCTAATGTTCACTAGTTTCTTTATTGAGCTTTCTGGTTTTCTGCGGGTTTCTTCTTGCCGCTTGTAATGGCATATTATCGGGACATTTTCAAATGCACCCAAGTGTACTTAGCTTTAATGCATCCCGCTGTATTTAACCCCTTTTTTAATTTTTTTTGAAATTTTTTTATACAAGTGTTAATCTAGGTGTATTTAACATGTGTATTAGTTTTTATCATTTTCGGATATTTGCAGATCTTTTTTGGGGTTTAAAAAATCTACCGTTATCCAAATATGGTAAAAATTGATATACATGTTAAATATATCTAGTTTAACAGTTGTATAACAAATTTTGGAAAAAATTAAAAAAGGGTTTTTGCACTTGGGTGCACCGAAGCTAAGTGCACCTGGGTACACTAAATCACGCTTCCATATTATATGTGGCTACTGATAACCTGGTATAATGTATCCATGTAAAGCTTATAACTTATGGTGGGATTGTCTAAGCTTCATAATTATCTATTGTCTTTGGCTTGTATATTTTGAACAAGCTAGTAGTAGGTGCTTCATATGAGATATTTCTGCTCTTTAACAACATCTCTGCTTTCATTTCAAGTATTCAACCACTATTGCTGAAAACATTTGAATGTGTAATTGCAAGTTATGTTTCTTTCTTAAATTTCATGCATTATGATTACCTTGCAATTTTTGTTTATCCGTATGATACACTTCTTTGATACATGCCTGACCAATCATTGCTGATCTTAACAGGTTAGGAGGAAATTGGGTCAACAAGTTGAAGTGTTCTTTGTGATACTAACAGCAATTCAATTCCATTTGTTGTTCTACTGCACACGGCCGCTTCCAAATGTACTGGCTTTAGGTTTAGGTAATTTGTTCTTGAAAACTTGTACATCTCGTTTCTTGAGTGTTATTTTATTTAAATCATTGTTATGGCCCTTAGCTGGCAATAATTCTAATGCTCATACTTGGGGGTATGAGGATATGCTTCCTCTTTCTATTATAGACTGTGCATTTCCTCAATTATAAAGACTTCTGTTTTGTGCTTTTGCTTTTGCTTCTGCTAGAAGGCGTATCTGAAGTTTATGCAGCAAGTCTATTGTTGATATTTTATCCATATTTGTTTGCAGTTAATTTAGCATATGCTTTTTGGTTCAAGGGAAATTCACTGGCTGCATTAAGATGTCTGGTATGTTAACTGTCAAAAAAGAAATATGTGAAAATTAATTTGAAGTGTCTATTGTAGTTTACTCGAGGAAATTTCAGCAGAGCAATCATAGTCTTGGATGCCACAATCTTATTTAAGCTAAATTGGATTCCCATGAGGTCAATTTGTTTTGTTTTCATTGTCCTAGGATATCATGATGATTTTCATTGTTTTATTTCATTTTAAAGCCGATGCTACATTATTTTTTCCAATATATGAAAATTCAAGTGATCATAGTGCTGTGTTTCATTTCAAATACAATGCTGAACTACATCATTTATATGCATTAAACAACTGGTGATATGTTTAATAGTGTAAGAAACCGCTGAATCCATCTTTGTATAGATTATTCATTAATTGAATTTATCTGCTCTTGATTCTTTATACAATTTAATTATGTTTCTTTGCTTTGGTTTTCTCCTTATAGATTCCATTATCTGAGAATGTAAATACTCTTTGAGATATGGTTGGGATGATATTCAAGATTTCTTGTTAAAAAGTTAAATGCCAATGGGGCTAGGCAGTAGAGAATATTTTGTGGGCTCTGCAATACGTAGATGTGCCATCTACATTATCAGCAGAGAATACCAAAAAGATACCATTGAATGTGGAGGAAAAAACTGGCACATCGTGTGAGATAATTATTGATTGCCTTCTGGTATAACCCCTGTTCAGTTGCTTGATCTCTTGAAATGAAATTAACACTATTAAATGCGTAGAATGGACATTATTATATTGAAGGAGACAATTATGAGAAAGAGCCCGTATTTAGTTGTTTGATAACTTGAAGCCACCACTCTCTGTCTTATGTTTCTAATCTGTTTCTGGGTGTTGCAAATAAACTTAACATTCTTATACATCATCATTTTTTCCTGTACAACTTATCTAACTTTTTGTAATTTTTATGTGCAGACTTTTGCTACAGTTGTATTCAGATGTGATATCCTCCTGTTATTATGTCCTATTGGATTAACATTTCTGCTGGTATGGATCTTTATCATATCACTGATTTAGATTAGCGGCACACATCGCTTGTTGTTGCAAACTTAAGTCTTCCTCTGTTTCCTGCCGTATGATGGTCATTGGCACACTGGAAGGGCAAAATTATTACTGGCTGCACAAGTGCACATTGGTTATACCGGACAAGTGGGTTAACATACCCAAAAATTTAAGCTGCAGAATCACAGTGGATTGGAGTGGGTTAACATACCCAAAAATTTAAGCTGCAGAATCACAGTGGATTGGATAATGCCGTTTCTGGTCTTATGAGTCGAACATCTCTATTTATTTTTATCTGCACCGAATCATTTTCTTGATTTTCCTTCACTGACCAAGCTTTGTTCCAGCTGACATTGAAATGCGCTCTTCCATAAATCCAAACTTTAATGATAAATTCATGAGCAGCAAATTAGTAGGAAGCAGGTGGGTTCTGCATTCTTGGTAGAAGAATTTACCTCTTTCTCACCTCCATGTAGTTGACCCTCTTCAATTAAACCTGATATTTCTTCAGTGGCCATACTTCAATAGTTGCACAAGCATTAAGCTCAATGCTTACACAAGTTTTATTTTAATTTTAATTTTTTTGCATGGATATGTGGACCCAACAAGCTCCTTTTATGCACGAAATTTTATGTTTTTATGTTGTAAATATTTTTAATTTCAAAAATAAAAAATGTAAAATTTTGTAGTAAAAAGACCTTGCTTGGGTCCACATGTCCATGTGAAAAAATTAACAAATTAAAATAGTAACACCACCGTCCTGCCAAGCCATAAGCAAAGAGCAAACCTGACTTGCTCAAATGCTTTCTACAATGGGACCCGTTGTTCTATTATGCTTTACCACTCTGTCACTCTGTTAATTCCACGTAGAAAGCTGGAATCATTTACCACAACATATTGCTTTACTGGGAAGGTTCTAGTCGATGAGCAATGCATGCTCTACCAAACCAGGAAGGATCAGTTCAACAGCAAACAAATTGGAAAAAGGACTCTGGGCAGCACTGCCATGTGCACAACTCACAAAGTGATTTTCCTTTGTGCTTGTGAAGAAAATGCCTAGTGCTGCAAATAAGATTTTCACTCATTATTAACTGGTTCTCTTTTTTTTTTTTTTGCGACTGTTTAAACCATGCGCTTATGCAATTGGCAGTTGTACATGTTACGAAGCATGCTGTATGGTACTGACAATTGTCATATCAGGCTAGCCTTTCTAGCTGTTTTTGAAATATATATATTTTTTGCTTTAGTCTTTTATGCCGCATTTTGTTGTTTTTCATGTATGTCCAATTTTATTATTTATTACTTTTGTTGCTGTCACTCAAGCAATTTAAATAAACTTTCTTAGGACCTTACAGTCACCATGCTTTGACATTGTTTAGTGGCTGCATATCTATTTATGTTTGATGTTAATGGCGAATAATGGGTAATGGCATTTTATGAGCTTCTGTTTTTTCATGACAGACCAAGTCAGTTTCACTATGGGAAGCAATGAAGTGTTGCATCAGCACTGCTGTTATAGGTGCTGGTTAGTATGCTGACCTTTGATAGCCTCCATACAACTCTTTCGCAGTGGGTGTGTGATTTTAAATGATGAAAGCTACTGCATAGGTTCAGCTGTTCTGTTGATCACCATGCCTGAAGGTTGCGCCTAATCTGTGGCCATCAAATCTGCTCTTTGCACATCCATTATCAACCTTTTGGGCATTCCCCTTGTTTCTAGTTGACCCAGATTATAGTGGTGCAATCTTTCAGACATCACTAGATCCATCAAAGATTCAAAATGCATGTTTCCTCATTAGCCTAATTGGTTAAAATTCTAAAAAGCCCATTGATTTTTTGTCTATGCTTCTTACATATACATCCATTTTAATGTTACCTTCTACATTTGTTCACAGCAGTGGGCTAAACTTCATAAGAACATTAATTTTCTGTCTATGCATTGTCTTTGCATTATTATCAAGTTAAATTCTTTTTTGCATTTGTTGGGTGATCTTTTTATTGTCTATGCTTCTTGCATATACATCCATTTTAATGTTACCTTCTACATTTGTTCACAGCAGTGGGCTAAACTTCATAAGAACATTAATTTTC
>JAXCLR010000073.1:2764103-2796571 GCA_035584095.1 Annona squamosa
AAAAAAAACAAAACAAAACATTGTTTGGTTTGAACGAGTGATTTTACATGATGTTAAAATGTCAAAAGCCCGCTGAAGCGAACTGAGCTTCCATTTGAGGCTTTCCTCAAGTGTGAAAAAAATAAACTTACAGGCCAGCCGAATGGAGGCTTAGTGCATCTCCTAAGTATTTGAGGGGAAAATTTTCCTCATAGATTGCTGATTTTGATGGTACATTCATTCTGATTGATGTTTCAAAACCTTGAGGATCAGTATAATATATTTTTAATGTTCTTCCACCACTGTATATATTGTTAATTGTCATTCAGCTGAGGAGCTCATTGGTGAAGTGAAAATGAACCACCTATTGTGTGTTGCTGACAAATGGTTTATGTTTTGTTGTGAGGTTAACCAATTTTTCAAGGGTGACCTGGTCTCATTTAATGTATTCTCTGTCATGAGTTAAACCTGCAATCTTCTGCTAGACAAAGCTAAATTTCGTTGGGTACAGTACTGGTTGGGTTTGTTGGAAGGAGGGAAAGTCAAATTCCTTTCCATCCCAGCTTGACCATTGTCAACTACTTGAGCCCTGAAAACTGATTTTCTTGTTAGCATATCAGGATGGGCTTGAGTGGTGCATGAGACTATTGGTGCTTGTCCAGGTCCATGGTCAAGCATGCTGGCACTGGTTTGCAATGAAATTATGTGATGCATTTGCATCTGGCCCTGGAAAAAATGCATCCATATGTGCGCACAAACACAATCCCACTTGTGTAAGCAAGCAAGGCCCCAAGCAGCACAAGCACATGTCAACCTGCCCGCCATCATCAAACCTGACCCATACAAAATAAAAAGAGCATGAGTTGCATTGCATGATCTTACCAGCAAAGACTAAAAGGAGGTTAGACGATATACCCGTTTCAAGCTACTGCCATTAAAATGATTTAGCCAAATACAATCAACATGCAATTCCTACAGTTGATTGAGTTAGGATTCTCACGATGCATTAAACTAACTGTTCCTAACTGTCAAATATTAGAATCTAGTATATTAATGAGGATACTTAGTCAAACAAGGAATCAATTGATGTGCTTTTGATTTTGCAGCTGGGGGTCTTAGTTGAGAGAAGGATCTTGTTGTACATTTTACCAGTGTTCTCCTTTGTTTTACTCTACTCAAAGCTACCACATAAGGTCTGCAATAACAATTCATAATGTATTTGAATTGCTTGCTTATAATATTTTATGTCTTCTGAGTTTGCCATTTCTTCTGATGCCACAGGAGCTGCGCTTTATAATTAGTTCGATTCCCATGTTCAATGTATCAGCTGCAATTGCAGCTAGTAGAATGTATGTGCTGTGGATATTGCTGTTCTTTCTTCAAGAAATTCTCTTTTGCACACAAGAGGTTTCTTCTAATTTGACACTCACTAGACATAGCTTATGACTGTTTAATTGATTCTTGTCAGATACAATAACAGGAAGAAGAAAGCTTGGAAGTGGATTTACTTCATTATGATTGGGTCTTTTGTTGTCAGGTTGGATGAAATCTACTGCTTTTTGTAGTTTTCATATTCCATGCATGATACATGTTCACTCATATTATCTTCTCATGCAGTCTAGGATGCTCATTGATAACATTCTTGGCATCATATGAGAATTATCCAGGAGGTGATGCTCTTAAAGCTGTGCATCAGCTAGGTAAGCTCATTGTCCAGCAATTCCTATTTTTTCTTTGGACTATATTTAGTCAGCCTGTGTTGTTTCGAGAAAACCGTGAATGCACGTATCACTGCACTAGCTGATTTTTTGGATTTGATCCAGTTGTGGGTTGTGAACCACACTGAATTTTCTTCTCAGACAGCTGTTGGTAATCTATTGAAATCTTAAACGAATTAGCATTTATTTTCTCCTAATGATATTTCTTAGTAAGCATTACCATAAGATGACTTCAAACTCTCCAGCCAGAGCTTATATGGAGTTTACTTATTTTTCAGTCGCCAAAATCTACAGATACTACTACTATAGCAATTTAGGACTTTCCCATGAGGTTCAAGCAAGTGTTATGGAGCATCCTCTTACATCACCTATTGTTATAAATCATGATGCTTTTCTCAGATTATATATGTTTTTTCCATTTCAAGTGAATAGTTCATTAGCATTTGAGATTTTGACATGGACTATAATTTTGAGAATATAATTTTACTTATAGTACAATTGTAGTTCTTTCAACCCTCCATTGGATGCAGATTCAATGGTTCCTCAAAATGATTTCAGATTATGGGGATCAGAAAGTTTGAAGGCCGTGAGTATTTTGATTCTTTAGCAGTTGTTTAATACATTTATGATATCTGACAAAAATCTGGAGTCTGAACAAACTTTCTGGGAAATCAATGGAGGGCAAGAGTATTTTTTATCTAGTGCCTGATCATGATGTGGATTTTATTAGAAGGGGAGAGAAATGAACAACCTTTTCCGGTAAATCAATGGAGTGTGAGAGTATGTTTTAATGAGTGCCTGATCAGGATGTGGATTTCATTAGAAGGGGAGTGAAATGAACCACCTGTCCAAGAAAGCAATGGAGGGCGAGAGTGTGTTTTATCAAGTGCCTCATCATGATGTGGATTTTGTTAGAAGGGGAGTGAAATGAACAACCTGTCTGGGAAATCTATGGAAGGCCAGAGTATGTTTTATCATGTTTTTTTGAGTACATGATCATGACGTGGATTTTACTAGGGTGTGTTTGAGAAGTGATAAAAGTTTTGGATAAAAAATTTTTGGTGTAGAAGTTTTTGAAATCGGAGAAAATGATATGATATGATGAGGGTAATAATGAGAAGTAAATAAAATAATGTCAAAATAGATAGATTAATTATACGAGTAGTAGTGTAAAAATGATTAAAGAGTAGGGTAATTGTATAAGAAGATGTGTAAGAATAATTAAATAATAAGATAGCTATGGAGAGTGAAAAGTTTAATATGTAGCCAAACATGCTTTAGGGGAGTTAAATGAGATCAACAATTTATTGAACGATGTTGGGCTGTTAGCTGTAAAGTGAATAAGGTTAAATAAATAGAATGAGCTTGTTTTGGGTACAACATGTCAAATCCGGCCTTGGACACGTAATTGATTCCAATCAAATCCATTCTGGGAAGTCAATGAAGCCCTACAAACAGGGAGATGATATCCATTGGAAACAATTCTTTTGCATGATGTGTTGCAGTTTGCATTTTGTTCTTCTTCAAGGCTGTTCATAATTTGTGGATGTTTCTAGAACATTCATCTAAGCAAGAAAGATGCAAACCTTGATTATAACCAGCCCTTAAAAAAAGCCCTTAATCACAAATATACCCACTAAGTATGAAATTGTTTATATATGCCCATTAAGTATGTCTTAAATATCAACTATACCCCGAAATTGGCGGTCCGTCGGACATGTAGGAAATGGAGTCGATTTGGTTGGATAAATATTAGTAAATGTCCAAATTACCCTGGAATTTCGTAAACACCAAAATTATCCCTGTGCTTCTCCGCCTTCCAAACCAAGCAAACGAAGAGCATGAAGCTCACTGCATCTGCCCTCTGGCAAATCAAAAGTTACAACTTTCCTTCTTCAAGGTTGGCAATGCAAAGCCCTACTAACCCTTCATAAAAATAGTAGCAATTCCACAAAAAAAAAAAATAGCACATCATTTGCAAATGAAATCGGCTATGTTGAGTTGTATTAGGAGTTTATTTTGATTTGTTGAATAGTAACTTTAGTATACAGCCATGGCAGAGTGAAATTTCTTCAACCTCCACCATCTATGGCATCAAATCTATCAGAAGAAAATCCTCATGTGGATTTCTAATGCCCAAACTGGAGCTTGTGCAAATGTGCTGTTGCTGGAGCGTATCCATGGCTGTCGAACCTGTGGCGTTTTACAACAGAGTTAGGGGTAGTTGGTTTTGAGAAGGGCTTAGATTTGCCAAAGAGGTGCCGTGGGTGTTTTTTTTGGAGGACATTGCTAGGCATTGAATATGTTTATCCCTTCATCCACACTGGTCGATTTGGGGACATTTCTAGGCAGTGAATGCTTTCGATGAGATTGGAAAAGGGATGCTGCTGAAATCAACAGGAAGATGATGGATTGGTGGGTTTTGATAGCTACAAACTTCCCCCACCTTTGGTTGCTGATTTTAATGTGGCTAATCAGGATTGAAGAAGAGATGCTAGTACGGATGAAGAGAAATGCTGCAATTTAGATTAGCTGCTACACGTTGGATTTTTTTTTAGAGGGCTTGTGGTGGTCAGAATTAGATGCTTATTGGAACTGCCAACTTGATGCTGGGATTAGAAGACAATGGTGAGGTTTGAAGATGTTCTCGCCAGTGTCAGTTGATGAGTTCTAATTTCACCAACGGGAATTTGAAGATTGCTAGCTGCAAGATTTGCTGAGGATGCTGCAACAATCGATGGAGTTGCCAGCTCTAATTTACACAAATGAACTTGCTGCTGGATCGTTGAATTTGATGGTGGCAATGGGTTTCTACTGGTTGACAGCTGGTCGACTAAATCGAGCAGTAAGTGGATGGATGGATTCAGATGCTGATGCTGATGGAAACTGCATTGCTGCCCAATGAATTTGTGCTGGATCAGAGGAGCAAAGGTGTGCTATTGAATGGCTGGAACAGGATTTTCTGTCACCGAAATCTGTTGCTGATTGCTGGATGGCATTGCTGTCGAGATTCATGGCTGCCAATCATTGGTGATGGTGTCACTGATCAGTTGGATTCAAGTCCTAAATCAGAGGGCTATTTTCGTTATTTCAAATCAACATTAGTTAGCCATCGTAATGTCCGTCATGTCTTAGGTATATCTGGAATTTACAAGATACTTCGTGGGTGTATATGAAAATTTTCAAACTTAATAGATATATTTGAAATTAGTAGCAAACGTAATGGGTATATTTGAAATTAATAGCAAACGTAATGGGTATATTTGAAATTAACCCAAGAAAAAAATATTATTTTTATGCTTAGAAACACATGATTATTGTTTACCCATTACTTGTTGTACATTTCAGAAGGTGCAGCCAACTTCCTAGCATTTACAAGCCTCCTGAAATCTCTATTAGAAGACCTAAGGCTTCAGAATGTTTTTTTCCTTCAGCTTGAGCTTACAATTACCTGCATTTTCTATTTTCATGAACAATTAATTATTTTTACTTGGAATAACCGATTGACTCCTAATTTTGCAGGCCATGCTTCTAATAGTACTGCAGATCTATGGGTTCACATTGACCCCTTTTCAGCAATGAATGGTATTTCACGCTTCTGTGAAAATAATTTCCTGTGGAGGTATGGCTTCCTTTGACTTAATGGGAAATTTGTATTACTAGAGCTACAGAATCTTAATTCTGTAGTTAGACTTACAAGGTCTTTTGTTTCCTTACTAGTTTTCTCTTATTGTTATTAAAATCGATATGGCTGTCCAGTTAATTTTGTCTTTTTCCTGCTTCTCATCCAGGAATTGTCATTCCATGAGATCCGTTTGTGTAATTTTCAACTTAAAGCGAACAGCATGATAACTTCGCTATCTTAAGTCATCACTCAAAAATTGACACCAAAAGCAGAACTATTGAGATTGTTGGCATCCTTACATGCTGCATATTCCAGGTGTAAAGGGTTAAATTAAAGGCCTGAAAAGACCCAGAAATATAATTGGACCTCCAGAATTCCATAAAGTGGCTGGCATCAATGAGGTTTTTGTTTGGCAAATCATTGAACTATGATATTTAAGTCTAGGAAAGTTTGATCCTCTGTCAGACTATTTTTTATCAAATGAGTTTGTGCTGTAAGAGGAACAAGGCTAGCAGTGGATAGGACCAAGCTTGAATCTTCAAATGCACGAAGAACCAGACTGACCAGAGAAAGTTATCTGATCCTTGACCTGCTCAGCCTGGTGATTCCTTGAAAAATTTTATTTTCGAAATTACATTTCTTTTGGAGGTTCATTCTGCACATTTATTCTCATTTCTGGTTGCAGGTATTCTAAAGAGGAGGGGATTGATATTAGAGAATTTTGGTCCAGAAATTTCACATACCTTGTAAAGTGAGTGTGCTGTTTCCAGAAATATCATTCTCTATGTAAACAGTTAGACAGGCGATTGCGGGCATTCTGTGAAACCAATAAACATCCAACAGTTTGTCTCCTGTCTCATCATATGGGCCGATCTAACCAACAAGCAATGTTGGTGTCTACTATTTTGACATGACTGATTCCCAAAACGAGGATGGTTTGTGATGATGCCTCTAAAGCTGCATGGCCAGTGATTATACATCATATTTTCTTTCCCTCCTATGTTCTACATCCTCAGTGGGTCTGTCGCAGTATCTCTGTGGTTAATACATATTAATGGGCCTAAAAACAATGGATCCACATGGGCTTTTTTATGCCCACATTCTTGCATCCTCATGCATGTGGGTTGACATGATATTTCTTTATGCCTCTAGACATCTTACGGACATTGTCCAGAGTAGGACTAGCCTATTATGGTGGTGTTAGCGGATATATCCTTTTTCTGCAATTTTTATTTTCATTTAAAAAAATTGTTGCATAGATGTTCATACATTGCATGATTGATGTCCTGCTTCAACCATTTTTATCACCTCTTATTCTCTTGTCAGTGAGCATTCTAAGATCGATGGGTTCAAATGCTTGTTCGCTGTGAACGGATTCTCTAGACTTCAGGTGAGGAAGGGGCTCCCACCAATTGAACTGGTAAGTCACTATTCATGTTCTCAGGCCAGAAAAAAAGGCATCAGCTGGCATAAGAAATTTATACAATTTGGATTCTGAATACCAACCTCATTCAGTTGGTTCTTTGAAATTTTCTGTTAAAAGCTACAGGAGCCGAAGATATTCATCCATGGAAATATTAAAAACCAGGATGTCGCGAACTCTGAATGGCCTGGCTGTCCACGACATATGGCACCACCATCCTCGGGAGGAAAGTAGTGATATGGATTCCGCACAGAGATTCACAGTTTCTACACGTGCTTGGAGTAAAAATGTACCTTGTTAAATTACTGAGTCCATGCTTCTGAAATGATGCTGTTACAGGGATGAGTTCCTTTGCTTGCTTTGTTCTTTACAAGCAAGCCCTTCGATCTATTTTTTGTACAACACGAGAATTTATATATGTAGAATGGTTCCCGCTTCCTGAGCCCATTATATATGGAGCCTAAGTTCAAGAGTCCTGATAACAATGCTTGACATGCCCCTATTAAAGAATTCTAGGTTTGAAGGTTTGCATGCCAGCGGAAGGTGGCCTGAGGTGATCTAGAAGGAAAGGCGGTTAGATCACTCGTGATCAACGCGGAGTAATTCTGTTAATTCCTTGTTGGAAAGATCCAAGGACGTGTTTGAGTCATGATACAGTGCACTTGAATGCAATTAGTTTCAGTGCACCTGTGTGCAAAAATTTATTTTTTTTCACATTTTTTTTGAAATTTTTTTTATGCAATGAATTACGAAAATGTCTCTGATTTTAAAAAATTAAAAGCAAATATCTAAAAGTTTTCAAAAATAGTAAAAGTTGATATGCGTGTTAAATACGCCTATATTAATAATTGTAAAAAAAATTTTTACAAAAATATTAAAAAATGGGTGAAATGCATTCGGGTGCAACGAGGTTGCATGCAGTCAGCCCCGTGCATGTTTTAGGGCCAAGAGTTGTGGGTCGATTCTGTCCGATTCAGATCGGATGGTAAGACAAGTTACTGTGGGCGTTTAGAAAGTAATCCACGTTTATGCATGAATAAAAGAATTTCTTTTTTGGGCGGAAACCTTTGTTTAAGCATGAATAAAAGAATCCACGTGGAGAATTAAAAGAAGAGAAAAAAAGAATCCATTTTTTGGTGACTTTGGACTGAATACACGATCTCCTTATCTCTTTGCGTCGGTCATGGGACGCTAGATCACAGTTCCTCCGCCGCCTCCATTTTTCTCTCCCAACAGTTGGAACTCCTTTTCTGACCTTATCAGGGCAATCTCGTCCGTCAGTTTGGATCACGGCCTAGTTTTGTCCGTCGCATGTCAGATCTCTCGCGTGTTATTCGATGAAATTACGAGGAGGGATTGGAATTTTAAGGGCTTTTTCCAAATATTCACCCTAGTATTAATATGCCCACTTATTTCTAAAAATTCTAAATTTACCCATTGTGTTTGGCATTTGATCTCAAAATGCTAATTTCGTTAGAATCTAGAATCTGTCAGGTAAATTAACAGTTAACATATTTAAATGCTGGTTCTATTTTCGTAAATGCTCAAAAAAATACTAGTAAAAAATAATAAAAGATGAAGCCAAATAAGTGAAAAATGAAATTAGAGATCTACAGATTTATAGGTCTTGTGCAATTAGTGTAATGATGAATTACGGCATTTAAATTTGTCAATCCAATCCTTTATTTGATGAGAATATTGGTAATTACACGTATAAGCTAAGCCCAAATTTTAAAGATAAAGAAAGAATAGGCAGCATGTTGATGAGGTCATGGGAGGCAGCAGCCAAGGCCAAGTTGGGGAGGAAGGTGGGGCAAGGTGAGGTGTGGGAGGGGCCTTTTGGACTTGGACAAAGCCACAGAGATTAAATGAAAGGAAAGGTTGGTTGGGATGGATGCTTTTATCTCTTCCTGAATGAATAGATCCATTGTGGGGCCCTTTTTCACAGAAAGACGTTGCAATCTCTTGAATATCGATTCTCTTTTGCTTTTCTACCACCACACTAATAAATTTTTTTTTGAATAATAAAAAACAAAAAGAAATGGGTACCGATTGAACGGTCAGGATGAATGATATGTATTTCTGACTGACTGACTCAGGCAGATCTTATCGGCTTTTGCCTCATTTTGTGCTCTCTCACGTGAACTAATGAAAGTAAAAAGGGTTTCTTCTCTCGCCCACAAAATATGGACAGAGACAGACAAGACTCCTTGGAATGCTGCCTGCTTCCTTCTTCATTCAACGTCGCTTGTGCCTTAAAGAGCGCCTAATCTGTACCCTTCATTTCTATATATATTTTTTTCCATTCCCATGCGATGCCAATTTGGGCACTTTACCCAAACAAAATACTTCCTAAGTTCATCTACAACGAATTAAATAGTTAAGTGGTTTTGTTTTTTGTTTTTTGTTTTTTTTTTATATGATTTATATCTTTTTCTTCTATAAACCAATCAAATCATATCCTTGTGGGCCCTGAGAAATGAAAATTCTAAAATATAATACGATACAAAAAAAATAAATAAAATTTTTACGTAGTTTTGTTTAAAGTTTATTGGTCAAGTTTTGACTTGACGTAGAAGAGTGTTTTTTACAAACAAATTAAGTTGACAAATGGTGTGTTTTTGTGAAAGCTCATTTTCACAAAAATTACAAAATCGGAAAGGATGGGTAGGTAAATGAAAATGACTATTTTAAAAGAGCTTCATCCAACGCTCAAACACATGCCACAAAAACAATATACTTGGAGCAAAATTGGTTTAGCTTCATTGAATTTGGTTGCAACCTAACTTAATTAATTTACACCTTTTTAAAGCTGAATGAATCCAACCTCGACCAGGTGGGACTCAAGCGAAAGTTTTGGTGTTGCTTTCATCTTTTTCTTGAATTTTTTACAATTATCTTGATAGAGGATGAAATATATTTTATACCTTTTGGGGGAAGCTCCAGATTTGAAAGTCTAGGTCACATGACTCGCAAGTCTTCTTATTTAAAAAAAAAAAAAAAAACCCCAAATGCGTTAAAAAAACAGGAAAAGGTAGAAATTAGAAGGAAGAGTCTTCAAATTAAGGAGTTTGGAAATTTCTATCAATTAAAAAAATGCAAATTAATACTATTGACAGCCCACTTATCAACATCATATGCCTGAAGAGTATCGAAGGCAAAACTCGCCTCCATTTTCGAACTTACTGCCTCAAATGCAGTGTATAAATAGCAGGCATCCTAAGTTGTATTCTCAAAACAAAAGAAACATGATTGGGACGAGACCAAAAGCTGATCTATCAAACCCATTATCTTATGAACCGACTTCCAAGTAAGCCATTAGATAGACATTTGCAATATCCGACGCATAAAAGCATTAATTACACTAGTTTGTTTGTATCTTTATCTGTCTGGTCGTCGTCGAAGGGCATTTGGTAGCCATTATTTGGCTCTTCTTTCTTGGTGGAAATTGACTCTTGGTTGCAACGGATGGGGGACAATTTCTCCTGTTTAACTGCAATATTTAGCTATACGTAGCTAGGCCGGCCTTATCAGATGTTCTGGTATAGCAAGAAATTCCCCAGGAAAATCAGATTGGCCAATGCCGTCAAGACACATGCCAGACTCCTAAATTCCAAAAGATTTTTCTAAAGGTAGGTTGGATTTCAAAGTTAAAGTGTGTATTTCGGATAATGGTAAAAGATTAGAGTAAAAGTCCATTTCGTTGATGTCACGTCTAATTATTCTTTTTTACCATCTATCATGATCTTTATTTTCTGAAATATAACTTTCTTTTCAATAACATTTATTTTATCTTTTCACTTATTAACACTATCTATTATTTAAAATATTCTTATACTTTTTCTTTCCTTTTAATCTCTTTTGTTTTGACGCTAAAACCACCTGAAATGTTTTTAAAAAGTGGGAAGGTAATAATAAATCAAACAGTAAAAATAGGGGGTGGAAAATAAACAACGCTTTTAAAATTTTAAAGATATGGTAACCGGAAACATAACAAGAATGCCAAAGAGTAAGGTTTTTAAAATTAAAAAAGCGGCACATTAAAAAAGAGAAAGGATGAGGAATTTACGCAACATCTTATTTATAGACCAACTTGGAAAAAAATTCGATTAAACAATTCAACGAAGATATAAAAATAAATAAATTAGATGATAGGTTATGATGGAGTATTGCATGTTGCCCAAATGATCTCATGGGCGTCTTTCGTAGAGCATGCCTGGCGAGGAATCGGACTGCATGTGTAGGCATTTTTGTGTACTGCTGGAGTAGGAAGAAGCACGGCCCCATGAATACGCAGGACGCTCACTGTACCCGGGTGTACTTCACCAATTTTTTAATTTTTAAAAAATTTTTTTTACAAGATTGTTAATCTAAGTGTATTTAACATGTGTATAATTTTTTATTATTTTTGGAGATTTTTAGATATTTTTTTTAATTTTTAAAGATTAGTGACACTTTTGGTAATTTAAAATTACTAAAAATGCAATTGATTTTAAAAAATTCGAAAAAAATATCTAAAAATCTTTAAAAATGGTAAAAATTTATACACATGTTAAATAGACTGATATTAACATTTTCATAAAAAAATTCAAAAAAATAAAAAAATAAATGAAGTACACTTAGGTATATTGAACCAGCATTCGAATAATGCAGCCGGTGCTGGTTAACAAGGGATTTGTTACATAGATAACATCTGGTTAGGCCGGCTAAAGCTTTATTCAGATAGGCCTGAAAATATATTCAAAGATAATTTTTTTAGTTTTTTTATAAACATGTTAAGCTACGTGTATTAAATATATAAATTAAGTTTTACTATTTTTAAATATTTTAAGTATTTATTTTTTTATTTTTAAAGACAATAGCATTCTCCTAACTTAATCTGTAATTTTAGAAGGAATTGCAAAGTCGTAAAATGTCTAAAAGGAATTTCAAAGTTGGACAAGTTAACAACGTCTACATTGAGTTTGGTCAAATAAGTATTAATTTAAGTCCAGACGGAAAGATTTTACGAACATAAATTAAAATAATTTCATTGAATCAAATTTTTCTTTTTCTTTTTTTTTTTTTTTACTGTGGCTCACCTGCAGGCCTAACAAATATATTTGGAGGTTTTTTTAAATTTTTTTCATAAACATATTAAGTTAAGTGTATTGAATATATAAATCAAGTTTTATTATTTTCAGATATTTTTAAGTTTTTATTTTGTATTTTTAAAGACAGCAACATTCTCGTAACTTATTCTGTAATTTTAGAAGGAATTGCAAAAAGGAATTTCAGAGTTGGATAAGTTAAAACGAACATAAATTAAAATAATTTCATTGAATCAAACTTTTTTGTTTTTGTTTTTTTTTTTACCGTGGCTCACCTGCATTCCTTTCTACAATGTTTTGCTAAAGATCATGCTAGTTTTTGGCAAGCGTTGCGAACACCCGCGCATCAAGCTTCACACGCCGACCGAGTAACAGTGATCCCTTGCCGCAATGAATGACTTTCTGAAGGGTCAGGATCTTCTCTTTCTCTGAAACGATCAAGCACCTTGCGACGTGGACACCATCCATTCCGTCGACTTGGTGGAAAGCATTACAGGGGTCGCACGTGAATTTTGCCAAGAGTCCGTTGGTGATTGGGTTGGCATGACTTTTAATTGGTATGATGATAGTGGAGATGATGATGTTGGAGTGTTTGGATGTCACCCACACTCAAAGAAAATTCCCCCAGTTAACGCTCGACTTCGTGGGGGTGGCAAAAAGACTCATTTTTTCTTTCATTTTATTTTCTTTTTCACCTGAAAAATATTGCAGCAAATTTCAAATGAAAATTCCTAAACACACACACACACACACACCAAAAAAATGAAAATTAAAAAAAAAAAAAAAAAAAATCCGGCTGCAGTTGCTCGCTCTCAAGTCTTCAATTGCACTTACCTTATTTTGCATTTTTCTACCATTCTTTTTTCAACTCATTGCACTTGCTTTCGTCTTCAACCGTCCTTTTAAGTAAACTGCTTTTATGTGCAGAAAGGAAACTTGAATTTTATGCTTTTTGAACGATTCTTTCACTTTTGGAAGGTAAAAACAGCTGCTAAAGAAAACCGTTTTTTTTTTTTTTTTTTCTTTTCTAGAAAAGCTATGCAACAGGAAAATAAATATTTACATCCAAATTCTATACTGAAAATTTTGAATCGCTTGCGCCTTTTTTTTAAAAAAAAAAATTGAAACTTTTTTCGTATCTATCAACTCTCCCTTAAGTTGGATCCCAATTACCTCCTGTTATACACTCAGTAACTAATATTGGCACAATGTTAGTTGGTCATGAGCTTGATTCTTCTCTCCACGATTTAGGTAGTGTGTGAATTTTTCTGCTTACTCCTGTTGGCAAAGATATTCACAGTTTTTCCTTTGTGTGGAGTATTATTAAAAATTTTCCTCCATTGTACTAGGGTTATAAATGTGATTAAATATATAAGTTGTCATAATGTACAGAAATACATATAAAAAACTGTGCAGTTATAATTTCACGCGAGTTACTCTCTCTTAGAGAGAGCCCACCTGAAACGATGGTTTGCCCATTCCATGGGTCCATTTTGACTATAAAGTCAAAATTCAACATTCACATTGGTTTAATAAATTAACATTATTTGTTTTACGATTAGACTAAAGATTATGTCAATGATCTATACCTCTTACGAGAATGCTATTGTATTTAAAAATAAAAATGCTTTAAAAAATAAAAAATAATAAAAATTGATTTATAAATTCAATATACCAAGCTTAACTTGTTTATAAAAAATTTAAAAAATTACCTCAAAATATGTTTTTTAGGCTGCCTAATAGAATCTTGCTTCGTATGAGAGTTGGTTGAATTTGAGCTCGAATGTGTCTGTTTATAAAACTAATTTTTCTATTTATTTTATTTTTTAATGTATCTAATTAATATACCAAATTTTAACATTTCTTAAGATGCATATAATTTTTTAAGAATTTTAAAATATACATCTCAAAAAATGTTAAAATTTAGTATATTAATTACCCAAACTTAAGATAATAATTTTATAGACAATGAAAAATATAAAAATAAATTTTGTGACTGAACGCATAAGCGCTCCCAAGCGACGGCTGCAAATGATCCGCGTTTGATTACATGCACTAGGGTGCATGGGGCTTCAGTGCACACGAGTGTAAAAATTTATTTTTTTAAAGTTTTCTATAGAACTGTTAATCTATATATATTTAACATGTGTATTAAGTTCCCATTTTTGGATATTTGTAGATTTTTTTGAATTTTTTAAAATCAGTAGCGTTTTCATATTTTAGAATTACAAAAAATGCTACTAATTTTAAAAATTCAAAAAATCTATAAATCTTAAAAAATTGTAAAACTTAATACACATGTCAAATACACATAAATTAGCAGTTGCATAAAATTTTTTAAAAATATATAAAAATTAGGTTTTTGCACCTAGATGCATCGAAGCTTAGTGCACACGGGTGCGAATTTAGGTTGCACTAGGTTTGGGATTAGAATTCGGATTCAAGTAGGTTAGAATTAGTTTCAGTCTTGAAATTTGGGTTTCTTTCAAATCAATAAAAGTTAAAATTATCAATAGAAATAACGAATTTTTTGTACATTATTGTATTTTTACACGAATTGTTTACGTAAATACATTTATATAACATATGATATCTTGATTTGGATGAAAGTTGGTATTTTAATTAAAATAAAATTCTAAATACAATAAATGTAAAGAGTTTACACATAACGATCAAGATAAGAAAATAAATGAAATTATAAAATTATTATCTGAAGTTTGATAAAAGTGAGACTTATATATTTCGCAGTTAATTAATATTATGCAATAATTTTAAAGAGTTGATATATTTGTAATTATATACAAATAAAGTTAATGTAGATGTAATATATTAAATTTTTATGAATAAATGTATATAACATTTAGGTTTTAGAGTAAATATTTTATAATTTAATTAGGTTATGATTATATGAAATAATTTTTTCCATAATTATAGTTGAAATATTTAATGCATAAATAATTATAATTATTTTAATAAATTATGGAGAATATTGGTTGGGACTAGATTGATGCAAACCTGGTATTGATTTTAAGTTTTTTCGGGTTAGTTGAAACGGAGGTCTAATCTAAACTTTGTTTTGAAATCGAATAAGGTTGGGTGAGTTTGTACTTACTTGGTACCAAGTTGCATCCTTTTCAGATAATGATTCCATATAACCAACCAATGGGTGGCTAATCAATTCGGATAAGTGTACGTTGATGTCTATGCAGCCACTTGTTATTTTAATTTAAATTGTTCTTTGATCAAATCTAAATCATTTATCATGTTTATAAATTATACACATTTATTTATAATTACAAAAATAACATCAATTGAAAATTTTTATATACTATGTATACACTATAATTTTTGAAAAAATAAATAGTTATATAAATTCACTCTCAAAAATAATGTACTTTCACAGAATATTAGTTTCCAACGAATACATCTTTGATAAAGTGATAAAAAAAAATGGTGTCAAACAAAAAATGGATTAGATTTTTTAAAAAAGAAAGTTAAAATAAAAAAGGATTGCATGGGCATCTTCATATCCCCGACTGCATTTAATTATTGCCCATGTGTATATAATTACCTGCAAAATGTGAAAACGTTTAGATCTGACGCATTTATATTGGTATTTACAATGATGTAATAAATTGCATACTTGACTAGAGTTTGGCTTTTTCTGTTACAATTGATAGGAAGATATTGAAAAGAAAAATCTGGATTTCAAGGCTTCAGGTTTATCATTTTGACTATTTTAATAATTAAAATTTTCATTTCCAGTAAATGAAAAGAAATTAAGGGAAATTGTGATAATAATTTGTTAATGTTGTAAAAGTAAAATAATGACTGGTTTTCCCCTCCAAACAATGTCTAGTTCAGCTAGTTTAATATTTAATTACTGGCAAGTTGTCCTTTAAATCGGAAAACCCTTAATTAGTGGCTTGACAATCCAATGTATTACTTGTAACTCGGATAAACTTCTCACTCAATTCCGAATTCACCGCACGGATCTGTTTGTAATGAAGAATCGAATGAATAAGATAAGAATAAAGTGCTAAAAAAAGTAAAATCAGATAGGTTTGTAATAGGAAAAAATATAAGAAAATTATTAAAATATAGAGGTAATTTTTTTTTTTTTTTAAAAAGTAGAGAAGTTGTTAATAAATAGGTTGAACCAACATATTTATGTGGAATAAAAAAGACTTAAAAAAAAGGTGGTCTTTATTGGAGGCTGACTGACTCCGGCCTTTTGCATCATTTATTCATTCATGGCTAGGTTGGCTGGAGTTGTTGACTGACCATGGGTTCCACCAATAGTCGTCCTAAATTATTTATGAAGAGCCTCCTATCCAAAATAATAATAATTATTTACGGAGAGCCCTTGTAATTAAATAAACGGACAATCTCTTTGGTCATCCACACTTTGCGATGTGATTAAATAGCTTGGATTTTGACCACCTATAGCTTGTCCATCAATGACCCACCACCTGTTCTTTTTACTCCCCAAATTCAGGGATGAATGTGTATCTGTTTCTTTGTAAAAGTAAAAGCAATAGGAAAGTTTAAAAAGGGGTAGTTGAATTTACCTTTCAACTCCTTGTGATTTTGTAATTTCTATCCACAATTATTGAAATTTGCAAACACACCTCATAAAGTCATAAATTTGTTTTAAAAATGTTTTTCACAGTTGTATATACAACCTATGGACAATAATATTAGATAAATAAAAGAATTCTTATAATAATATGCACAATCTTATATGTAATAGACAAATTAAAATTTTCATCAATCATCAAATATTAAAAATGAAAAAGGGTTACCTAAAAGAAATTTTTCATAGAAGCAAAGCTTTATTTATGCGGAGAAGTCAAACTTTGACCGATCAATTTTGATTTCCTTATCATCAATATCTAGTTGGAGGCGAATTAAAGATACCATTTGATGGGTTTAATCAAAATTTAGCCACAAAGTTCAGTTTTAACAGTATTTTTTTAACAAAGTTGATAAATAAGGATGTTTTATAAAAAAATAATAACTCTACACTAAAATTTGCAAAATCACAAACAAGGGGCGGTAAATTTGACTAATCTAAAAATTGTTGATCAATGTAAAAGTCCTCTTGCTCAGTAGGCATTATATTTTTATAATATCAATGCAATTTTTTTTTATTGGTATCAATGCCAAAGTTTTGATAGCAAGCTCCAAGTCACCGTGACTTAGGCAAGAATGATTTTTTATGCATATTTGCTTTTTATCGTTGTTCATGGGATTTTTTCGTGCTAAGCCAAGATTTGTTGAACAAGAGGTAAGAATATTAGGAAAAATTATAGACAAATGAGAGAGCAATGTAATATGACAATGATAATAATTAGAATTAAAGAGCATAAATACAAAATGAACTATTAATGATTAAGGGTAATGGCAAGATTCTTGTTTTGCTTCTCTTTATAGCTATTAAGCTTTAATTTTCTTTATGTAAAAATATTAAAATATATGCATGTATGTGAAGTGTTAAAACTTTTGGACAAAAATTTTTTATATAAAAGTTTTTGAAATAGAAGAAAATGATATGATAGGGGTAATGAAGAAGAGTGAAGAAAACAAAAATAAAATAAAATAGACTAATTGTATAAAAACGATTAAAAATATAGTAATTATACAGGAAGATGTAAATAAATAATTAAAAATAGAACAACTATGGAGAATGAAATATTTTAGATTGAAAATTTTTGGTTTAAAATATTTTTTAAGTGGCTAAACACATCCCATTTAAAAAAATAAGTGACATTTGTATTTAAAAAAAGGTAGGTGACATAAAGTGGAAAAGGTTTTTTTTTTTTAATTACTCATAACAAAAGGAAGCAAATTAGAGTAGTTCTTATATTGTTTCTTTTTGATTATCCAAGGATCATATAAGGTTAGGGATGCTAACAGATTAGGTTGAACGAATTGGAGCTTAATTTTAATCCTAATCCATTTAAAATATCTCAACCATAATATGTTTATTAACCTATTTAAAATCTTAATCCCAACTCATTTTGTAGGTTGTTAACAAGTTAAATGCAGATGACTTAAATGCTGAGACTCCTGAAGAAATTAATCTCACAAAAAAGGGTGAGAAAGTGTTTTTGGTGCTAGAATAAATGACAATAGGGCAACAGTGGTAAAATAAAATTCAACGAAAATGGAAATTAGGCAATGGAAGGAAAACTTAGCGGGGGAAAATAACCAAGAGGTTTATGTTTATATATTTATATATATGACTTTAATGAGTTAAATGAGTTAAATATGTTGAATATATTAAAAAGATTTCTACACAGGTTGACGGTTATAAAATTTCAATTTCAATCAATTTATTTAATTAAATGGTTGAAATGGGTTGATGGATTATAAATTATTTATTTAAAAATTACAACCCAAACTTATTTATAAATGAATTGGACAAGCACGTTAATGGATCGACTATAACCATTAACACCCTTGTACGAGGCTATGAGGCCCATGACATGGGTGTCCGCCAATACACCATGCTTGTAGTGATGAACAAGGAGTGAAATTAAGCTATCAAATTATTTTTTAAGAAATGTACGAGACAAATATGGAAAAACACTTATTTATGCCCAGAACCTTAATTTAACTACCTTCCTATCATGTTCTTTTATTATTATTTTTAGGTTCGGATCATTTTTTTTATGGAGCGTTTTTTTCATATCTTTAATTCTATATAAGTACAAGTTTATTTTATCTTTTATGTTATAACATCACGTATCTCATTTTTTTTATAAAAAAAATACCCATAATTTTCTTCTACCATTTTTTTCCGGCCACCGAATGTGCCCGTTCCTTCCTTATCCCTTTCAATGGAAGACGGCTTGTTGAAAGGACATCTGAGATTTTTAATTCAAAAGGAAATTTTATGTAGAATCCATTTGAGTTGACTAAATCAGCGGGTTAAATGGTAAACACTCCTTCAACCACTTAGTTCAATCCATAATCCCAATTTTAAAAACGTTGTTGATATAGATATCTATTTAGTTATGTATCTGTTAATTGGACATTAATTAAACATGTTTTGGGACTGAGATCTGAATTAGATTTTTGTAGGAATTAAGTATGACAATTGCTTGGTGCAATTAATGAAGGACATGTCCCAATCTTATCACAAGTGGCCCATGTACTGCATAAAAAGTTTCCAATCAGGATTACGCATGCGTTAGGTATCAAATGACCCATGAAACCGCCCAAAGAGCAA
The DNA here is from genome assembly GCA_035584095.1 of Annona squamosa. Classification (NCBI taxonomy): domain Eukaryota; kingdom Viridiplantae; phylum Streptophyta; class Magnoliopsida; order Magnoliales; family Annonaceae; genus Annona; species Annona squamosa. The sequence goes on from JAXCLR010000073.1 coordinate 2,783,176, forward strand.
GTGGGCTAAAGCAATATACGTGTATTACTTTTTTTAAAACCCCCCATTAAATTGAATTTTGTATTTTTCCATGTCAATGAAGTTTTTTTTCTTTGCTTTCGTAACTTTTTTAATCTAAAAGATTTTTTTATCTATCTTGATTTTAATTATTATTTGTTTTAGCCTCTCCGCTCTATGGATAATATGTTTGTTCTTGTCATAGTATATTAAATTTCAAAAATTCCATATAAAAAATTGGATGGGCGTTTATGTTTTCCTTGTAAGAGGATAAAAAACAGATCTTATGATCGATTCAACTCGATATGCTATGAATTATTTTTAACTCTATGCACATAAAATTTGTTTATAATTTAATTTGAATCAATTATGGCAAGGTTAAAAATAAACGGTTCTCAAAGAGGTTTGTGCAAATGGCTTTTAAAAAGTTTCATTATACTTTTTAAGATTTAAATCTTTTATAATAACAATAATCTATACATATTTAGTTATGATGATAAAAATCAAGTGTTTTAAAAAAAATTCTACGTATTGCGTTTTGTTTTTGATGGAGATCAGCATGTTAAAAACATCTAAAAACTTTAAAAACTCTCTGTTGAGCTCTGTATGCTCTTTTTACCCTATAAAAATGGAAGTATGAAAATGGTTAGTCTGAGCTCAGGTTGTGGTTAGGATGATCCTAGACCCTCGTAAACTTGATGATAATTTGTAGTTGCTATTAGAAATGACAAGTTAGTTGCTATTTATTTTGGAGATGTTTGTCAATCACAACAACTTTTCATCTAAAACTTTTCAATCTAAAACTTTTTAATCTCTACAATTTTTCTATTTTTTAATTATTTTTTTACATCTTCCAACACAAACCACTCTACTTTTCAATTATTTCTACACAATTACCTATACAACTAACCTATCTATTTTAATTTTATCCTTTTTACTCCTCATCATTACCCCTATCATATCACATCATTTGACAATTTTTATTTTTCAAAACTTTTCAAAACTTTTCACCAAAAGTTTTATTCATTTATTTGTCATGATGATGACAGTAGTTGCAGTGAAATTCATTTGTATTTCAGATTAATTTGTATTTCAGATTATTTGTTTCCTGTAGTTGGCATTAGAGATTGTTATTGATGACACATGACCTATATTAGGCTTGCTTACATTTGATATAGTGAAAAGAACCAAGGCAGGCTAGCAGGGAGCACTTGGTGATGAATTAGAGACCTCCCAAGGATTTATGATTTTTGCATTGTTATATAAAAGTTAAGAATTCTACGTTTTGATGATGGATGCTTGTTTTTTTTAATAGAAAGCATATGGATGTAAGAAATATTACAAATAAAGAAAAGGCACTCATGGTGGAACCAGAGCACATTTGAACCGAATACTCAATCCTATTTTATGAGTACGAAAATAAAAATCTATCCCGCATATTTTAAAGTTTTCAATTGTTTACTTCACAAATATTCTACTTAAATTGCACCATTATTCATAATATCTCTACCTTGGGACCTATGCACCATTGGCACCGATTCGAGTGCCCCCGTTTGCACCATTTTAACGAGTCTATTTCATTCATTATATTCAAAATACTATATATTAATTTAAAACATATTATTGTGGTTTGAAAATGAATAAAGGTGGGGCCGTGGGGCCATAAAATAAGTATAACTTAAAATGAACATTAACTTGTTAAAATTTTTATGTAAAATAATGTTAAGTAGCATTATTAAATAAATAACATCAGAAAAAATGTATTCAATTGATTCTACAAAATACTGCAAATGGTGCCACTTCAATCATTAAACATTTGTCAAATGTGAACTAGTTATAAGAGAACACTGCCTTATGTTAATCTATTTCAGCTTTGTCCACTCGTAATTTTTTTAGGAAAGCAATTTTGGGTCAATCTATTTCGGCTTTGTCCACTTGCAATTGGTATTACATATATTCCATTTTTTGTTTTTAAATAAAGCAATTTTAGGTAAAATTAGATGACTTTGTTAGCATAGATTGTAAGTCAAGATTGTTTTTAAAAAAATTCAATTTTAATTTAAAAGGTGCCACCGAACATAATTGATAGATTGAATTAGGTAAATACATCATTGTGTACATCAAACCAAGCATTTCAATGTGATTATAACTCAAAATGGGACACCTGACCAACTGATGGTGGCCATAGCGGTAATAGGGCATTTGCGGAGCTGTGGTCAGGGGTTCGAATCCCATCTCGGCCTGGAAAATGTTGTGGGAGCTGTGGTCTCCCTTTGGCTTAGTGGAAGCTGTGTCTTACTAATTCTTTGGTAGAGCTGTGTCTCCAAATTTCTTTGGTGGAGTTATGTATCTCCGTATTTGTAAGAATATCTCAGAATTTCAATGTAATATGTGTTGAGATGTATATAAATATAATCATCAAAAAATGGGACACCTGATTTAGCTGATCTGCGCCCATTTTTAAAGCAAAAGCATATCAATAATAAGGTGCAACTTATTTGTGGGTCGAGCTTATGAGAGACAACCCGATCCATCTCATTCGGCCTCATCCATTGATGATATCTACAATCCACACAACTAGCCTCCAATTTCTGCAGCCTATCGACCATATCGATGCGATTGACATGAATGATATTTTAAAAATAAAATAAAATAAAACCCTGACTCTTATACACAGCCCTTTTGGTAATTGGATTTAACTGTCTATTTTATGTCAATCCCTGCAATATGTCAATGATCCAATCCATTGAATAAACGGACCAGAGAAATATGTAAGATCATAAATCCCATACCATGTTACAAGCGTAGCCGACGTGGGAGTGTATGGATTACCATCGTCCGCTGGAGTAAGATGCTTTTCTACTAAAATTTTTAGAAAACTACCTGCCCCCGTCTGGATTTGGTGAAAAAAATAGCAATTGTTTAAGCAAATTGTATTTTGAAAGCTGAAGCAATTACTTCACACACACCACCAAAAGTCTTCCGCAAAACCAAAACCAACACCGCTTCTCACCACCATTTCTCCACCTTAATTCGATTCTCTAGATGGGTGCTTTTTTCCTCCATTAGATTGTACAGATTCCGTTCCCTAAACCCATTTCAATCTTGAATTTTTTGGTCTTTTTTTTTTGCGTTTTTTTCGAGATTTTTCTCAGATACTGGAAGGCAAGCTTTCTTTCCTTTTTTGGTTCTTGGGCTTTCGGTTTCTGTAACTCTTGTTTGGGGGTTTTGCAGGGACCTTCCACAATCAGTGATCTTCGCCTAAAGCGATTACTGACAATAATCGTATTTATGCAATATTAATTTTGGATTTTTTTCATAAAGCTTCTTTATATATATTTTCTTTTATTTTTCCATTTTGGAAATTTTGTTGGAGATTGAATAGAGAGAGAGAGGCATGGGCAAACAGGGGCCTTGCTATCATTGTGGAGTTACAAGTGAGTTTTTCGATTTTTTTTTTTAAAAATATATTCTTTGGAACTTTCTTATCTTGAATATTCGGATTTTTTTATTTTTAGTTTCTGAGATGCTGAAATTAATGGTCTATATACTGAAATTGATAAATTAGCAATTGTTGCTAAGTCACAATCAATTTTCTTGAATCAATTTTTATGATGGAATGCAGAAAAAAACTTAACTTCTACTATTTCTGTCACCTTATTTCACTTGCTCTTGGTATTTATGAATTAATATGCGAATCGCTGATTGACCAAGAAGATTGAAACTAATATGGTTCACTGTTTTTAGAAATAATTTATTTTTCATTAATCTATTGTGCGAATGGTCCAATCTATTCTTGCTGTGGGATTTTCATTGTTTATTAGTGAATTGGTTGTATTGGGATTTTTTCTTGTAAAGAATGCCGTTTTTCTAAAACTATCAATAAGGTTATTGTTTTTCCATATCAGTGTAATATCTACTTTCCCATCTTTTTTCTTTGCTCCTGTTCACCCTTTCTTGCTTCTTGCTCTGTGAAACTTGTTCATTTACGATCAATAAACTTATTGTGTTACCTGTATACAGGCTACTGAATTGGCTTGATAAAAAATTCTTTTCAGGCTTCTAAAATGGGTAGTTCTTTCAATCCAAAGCTAATGGAATTCCTCTTGCCTGCAAAGTTACCAATATTTCATAGAAATTCCAACTGCTTGCAACACATTCTTGTTGGGCTGCAAGGAAACTGATGGTTTCTCTGAATGCCATAGGACAGTTTTTATGATGATTTGTACTTTGATCTCATGCAAATCTTTGTATCGGCTTCCAGTTGAAATTCCTACAATCTACATGAATAATCCCATCCAACTTTTTTCATCTGTTTTCTTTGTGGGAGAAATTTCTTCCTTTCTCATTCAATCTGTCATCTGTTGTCTTAAGTTTCCAATCTTTCAATCAATTCTCCTTTTGGTGGTGCATTATACAATGACCTATGAAAGTTCAATTCTGACTTCTTACCACCTTTGTGTATTGCACAAGGTTCAAAATTAGTAGAAATGGTAAGGCCATGGTTCCCAAGTCTTTGGTTCAGCTTAGTTTGCAAGTCTTATTGCCCTCGTCTATTCTGTTCCTTGAAGGTGGGAGGAGAGTGTTAGTTTTTTCAGTTTGAGAATTTAGTCATCAAGACTTCATCCTAACTTCCTGTTATGGAATGATTCTAATTTCTTTATTGCGTTCGCCAGTGGTTGGTCAACTTCTCATGTTCTTTGCAGTGGATTACCTAATTAATTTATTTGGCAAGTCTCCATGCAACTTTACTTTGAGAGGGGCACTGTCATCTTGTGTGATTAATTTATATGATATTCAAAATTTAGGAATATACCAGCCAATTCACTCAACTATGTAGGTTGTAATGAACTTACTGGTCAGCTGCATTCACTTTAATTCTTTCATATTGGACCATTAGCGGAATTTAGAAAACTACTCGTATATGGGTACATAACTGTTCAGTTGCAGCAATACATTTGAATTTTTATTTTTGTTGAATATGATCTCTCTTAGAAAAGAACAACAAATGAACAATTAAAAGAAAAAGAAAACATTCCTCTTACACCCACAACATTTGGCTATTATTCCTTTTGTACTCACAACATTCCAAAAATTTCTCTAACACACATCATTTCTAATTCCCCAAACGCCCATGTCTTCAATCTCAACCCAAACGGATGTCAAGTGTATGCAGAAATGCTGATTTTGCCCTCACACCATTATGTAAATAAAGATGAAATAAATTGATGGTCTATTTTCATTATTATTTGAACAAAAAATACATTAGATCTGTTTTACAAAAAATATGGTAAGTATTCCATTTGGAATCTTTGTCTCCAAATGGTGCGGGGCAAAACGAACATTTTTGCGTGCATTTAATGTCCGTTTGGGCTAAGATTGGCGACATGGGCGTTTGGGAAATAGGGGTGAAATGATGTAGGTGTCAGAGGAATTTCTGGAATGTTGTGAGTATGAAAGGAATAATAGGCAAATGTTGTGGGTGTAAGAGGAATTTCCCCCCAAAAAAACAGTAGCGTGTATTTTGTTGAAATTTTTCAGAGACAAAGGTTAAAGGGAGGTACATGGGGCTGGATTGTGTTTTGTGAATTCAATCATTAATCAGTCTCAAATTCATTTTGCCTGAAAATACAAACAGTTCAAAGGTGGTTATGAAGGCTTAAAATTGAATATTAGAAGTTTTTGCTGCATCCGTAATGCCGGTGGATGTGTTATGATTCTATTGACATGCTTATATAAAGAGCTGGATCGTATTCCATTTGTTGGTTTCAAATTGTCATTGAATCCTTTTTTTATATTTTATTCTGCGATATGTCTAATTCTGCAATCCATGTAAGCATCTTAGGCTAGTTTTTGCTATAATCTATCACCTAATTTTTAATTGCACCTATCATTTGTTCTGGTTCTATTCACAGACTTGTACTTAGTTTTGCATTTACTTTGGAAATAGTAGTAAAACTAAAATGGACTTGTTTTGATATGCTAGTGTTACTAGGAAAGAATGCAGATGTAGGTTACCTTCAAAAGTTTGCTGTGGTGGATGTTGTTGGGGGGGGATCCTGGTGGGACAATGCACCTTTCTGCCTTCAGAAATGAAGGAAAACAATGCCCCTATGGACTTCCCTTCCAAAGCCCGTCTCCATGGTCAAAGAGGTAGATGGTGATTGGCTGAGTTCTATCCTATCAAGTTGTCTTCTCTTCCATTCAAAGTTCGTACCATCGCCAAGTGACTGATTTTCAAGGTTGATGAAATACTCATTACCCTTTTTGGGATTTTTTTTTTCCACCTCATCATTGGAACCCAATTCCTATCAAGTTGTCTTCTCTTCCATTCAAAGTTTTTACCATCACCAAGTGACTGATTTTCAAGGTTGATGAAATACTCATTACCCTTTTTGGAATTTTTTTTTTTCCACCTCATCATTGGAACCCAATTCCTATTCTGATGTTAACCAGGTTTGGTGCCTTGACAACCATCAGTTCATGGTGAAATCTTGAGTCTTACCTATAATACGTCGTCTTTCATTGGATCTAATCATTGTTCACTGGGTGTGATTACATGAATCTTGTGTCAAAATTCTGCTTGGTTGAGGATCACATCCTCAGTTGATCCATAGTTTATGAAGCCTGTTTTTATTGGTTTCATGGCTATGTTGTCATGCTGTAAGTCCTTTTCTCTCAATTTAGTGTTCTCCACTCAACTAAACCTTGCTGCACAAAGTGCAGTCACGATCCTTGACTCTCTCCACAATACGAAACTACTTCCCCTTGTCTTGTTACCTATTGATGCTTTAAGTGTCTCCCAGGTTGCTGGATCCTTCCCATCTCAATTGAAAATACCTTCACAGAGCAACTGTTTCACAAATCAAAGAAAATAAGAACCTATTGTGTTGATTTCTTTTCCTTTATTTATCTTATAGTTTCTTGTTTAAGATTTTTTTTCATATTATTCATTTTTTTTCTTGATGGGTCATTCTTTCATTAGTTCATCTCCTCCACTCCATATAAGTTTCTAGGTTTAAGATAAGTATTCAGCAAGTTGTGGTAAAAAATTTGAGTTGCTTGGCTATTTTGGAATAAGGGGATTGTTGCATTTCCCGTGGTTTAATGACATCAGCATAAATAATTGACCGATGGGCCCACTTAGTGACTGTAGGTGCTTTATGATGAGATTTTTCTTTCTAGACTGGATGTGAAGTATTTTTATTGGATTATACTTCAAATTTCAAAATTTCTCTGCATTTTTCTATTTCTTTTTTGCAAGTTAAAGCTTAGTTTCTTGATTTTTCTGAAGTATGTTCATATCTGAAAGGCTGTTTATACAACAGGTACTCCACTGTGGCGAAATGGACCACCTGAAAAGCCTGTTTTATGCAATGCATGTGGATCTAGATGGAGAACAAAGGGGACACTTACAAACTATACCCCACTGCATGCTCGTGCGGATCTCCTTGATTCCAGGGACTACAAAGTAAATAAAATAAAAAGTATAACTATTAAAATCAAAGAACCAAAGCCGCAGAAAAGGAAGTATTTTGAAGATAATGCTGAAATTGATGGGGAATCTGTGAATTCTGACCAGAACTTCCAGAAAAGAAAAGGTTTTGATGAGGAAACTAGCAATAGATCTAGTTCTGGATCAGCAATATCCTACTCGGAGAGTTGTGGGCAGTTTGGCAGCACAGATGCAAGTGATCTGACAGGTTCTTAGTCCAATCAAAATTTCATCCTATTTGAATTCTTTATGTATTGAGCATTTACTTCCAATGGTTCTTTATTTCAGCTGCAGGATGTTGTCACTTTCTGTGTAGATGAAGTGGTGAACAGACTCAAATAAATAAATAAATAAATAAAAATATCAGGCACATGTTCAAATTTAGGGTTGCTTACCTTAGTGCCTATTGAGATTTTACTTCGTAACCAATTCATTTCATTTCAATATCTGGTGTTTCTTAAAATGAATGTAATAGTTGTTGACGTTTCTGTTTGTTCTTTTTTCTTTCTTTTTTTTTTATTTTTTTTTTAAATTAGGCACAGCACAATCCACTGTTTTTGATTCACTTGTGCCCTCAAGAAAGAGAACATGCATTGGCCGTCCGAAGCCATCTCCTGTCGAAAAGCTTACCAAAGAACTGTACTCCATTTTGCATGAGCAGCAGTCATCTTACCTGTCAGGATCTTCAGAAGAGGATTTGCTTTTGGAAACTGGCACTCCCATGGAGATTGGACATGGAGGCATTCTCATCAAGCATCCAAGTTCAGCAACTAAGGAGGAGGAATCAGAGGCAAGCTCTCTTCCAATAGATAGCAAAAAGTACACTGCAAGTTATAGTTATTTGGATTCACCATCCGTTCCTGTACATATTGAAAGCAAAGGCATGGGGATTCCAAATAATGGCAGTGGGAAGGTTAAGAAGATTACCGGACAAGGGGCTCTGGACAACGTTAAAAGGTGCTGTAATTTATTTTTATTTTATTTTATGGGCATTTTGTTGAAAGGATTATGGAATTTTCTGGTCAAGTGGTCATTTTAGGTAGAATATGTTTCATTGTATTTAATAAAATTTGTGCAATTAGATGCACCTTGAAGTTGGATTTTTCTTCATTTGGGAATTGTGTATCACTTTCTTTTTGATGAAATATTAACTCCATATCTGCGGCTCATGTTTTCTCCATCTGGCTTTGTAGGGATAAGCCTACCCATGACAAGTTTCATTTTCTTTTGAATAGCAACTCACCACTAAAATCCATAAACCTAAGAGTAAGATATTGTTTTTGTCATCATTTTTTTGGTTGTTAATATATGATGACTTTTTCCAAGATTGAGTTCTCTTGCGTGCGCTACTCGGGGCTGCTGTGCACACGTGGTTCCACAGTTCCAATGATAAAATTTGCGGTTCATTGTGCACTCATTTCAGATCTTGTCATTGTTAGTGGAACAGAGCAATGGTGGTTATCTTGCAAATAGGTTGCTGAGAAAAACAGATTGAAACACTTATATTAGATTAAGAACTATGATCAGTGGATTAGGATCTCTAGGCATGGTCCATGCTTAGTTATCCCCATTGACTTTTTGAATCCTATAGTTTAGAGTCTTTAGACTTTGTGCACAATGGTACTTTGCTTCTAATCTTGTGGAGGGCTATAATTATTGGAACATGATTTTATGCACTCGGGTGCACTTATCTTCGGCGCACTTAGGTGTATTTAACTTATTTTTAAGATTTTTTTTACACGAATGTTAATTTAAATATATTTAATATATGTATCAATTTTTACCAATTTTGGAGGTTTTTAGATTTTTTTTGAATTTTGGTATTTTTAGTAATTTTAAATTACTAAAAATGTCATTGATTTTAAAAAATTCAAAAAAATCTAAAAATCTTCAAAATTGGTAAAAATTGATACACATGTTAAATATACTTAGATTAACATTTATGTAAAATTTTTTTAAAAAATGAGTATTTGCACCCGGATTCATGAAATCATGTTCCATAACCACCATGGTCCTATTAGTCCACAATAGAGAACTCAATTAGCATGTTTTACTCTTGCGGAATTACTTAGTAGATTACATAATTGCGGTAAATATATATTTTTTTATAGGATGTTGCAAGCTATGAAAATTTCATGGGACATCTGACAAATGAAGAACAAGGACAATTGATGAAGTATCTACCTTCTCCTGATACAGACGGAATTCCTCACAGGTCAGTATATATCATTTATCATGTCTAATTTTGTGAAGTTTCACATTAAAAAAAAATAAAAAATAGTGCAGTGTGAGGCACAGTGTAAGCTACACTTCAAGCATTATCAGATGTCTAAGGGCACTTGTTCCTTACGAATACCACCTTGCTAGGTTTTTTCCTATGCTGATTTCTACCATGTGTTTATATAAAAATCTTTTCATTTTGATATCTATCTGTCCTTCTCTCATCATATATTTCTATTAAAAGTCATCTCAGAATCTCTGATTATTTATATAGGCACTTACAACATCTCACTGCTTTTGCAGCCTTAAAAGCATGTTTGATAGTCCACAGTTTTTGGAGATGTTATCCTCATTTCAGCAGCTGCTTTTGGAGGGTGCATTTGATCTTTCTTTCCCAGGCATAAATGCTGAAGAGTGTAGGACTTTGAAGAAGCTTGCATTGGTCAATTTCTCAAAATCCAAATGGATAGAGCACTATGAACTCCTCAAGGTCTGAACTTATTGATTACTCTGACATTGCAGCAGTCAAGAAATCATATTTACACATAATAACATTTTTTCTTCTTTAACAAAATTTCTTTGCGATCTGCTCTTCATTTTATCACATGAAAGTCTCATATTTTTTGTCTGACTGATTTTTGTTTTTGCTTTTTGTTAGGACACTAACTTCAAGCAAATGATGGGAGGAAACGAAGTTGGAGCCAGTTGTGATGGATTAGGTCAATTGGCTTCAATCAAGAGACCCTGTGATGGTCAAAATCAAAACTTTTCTGGTTAGTTAGATATCAGCATTCTACCATATCTTTAAACATTTTTAAAAGACTATGTTGGAATAAATCCTCTTAACATTTTACTTTTCCAAATATTGGGCATTCTTGATTTTATTTTGGTGAAGTAAGCATGCCAATAAAGGTTGTGAAAGTGAATACCTTTGAGCACTTAGACCAGAAACCACCAGTTCAATATTTTCTACATAATAATATTGCTAAGAGAATTGTTTGGGCCCAGAGGTGGCCGATACATACAGAAAAGCAGTATTTCTTCTATTTAGGTTTTATTGACAATAACAGAAATATGAGGTGACATACCCTTCGGCCAGCCGCAGTTGGGCCCTAACTGAGTCTGGCCATTTAACATTTTTATATATTTTTTTATAAATATTTGAATTTAGATGTATTTAATCTATAATTCAAGTTTTATCATTTTTTACTATGTCTATATTTTAAAAATTTTAAATATAGGGGCATTGTGGTCATTTTTACAGGCGGAAAATGACTGCAATACTCCTGTGTTTAAAAATAAAAATATATATAAACATATCAAAAAATGGTAAAACTTGGATTATAGATTAAATACACCTAAATTAATATGTTTATAAAAAGATAAAAAATATGATTTTTGGCTGGCCCAAGTGGTGCCTATGATCAGCTGTTCAGAAATATTATGAATATTTTGTCCTCAACTTATTGATTATATCAGAACCATTATAATTTGTATTGGTAATTTTTTTGGTAAAACAGAATTTATCTTTTTAAAAGAATTCAGAGAAACTTCATGATAGATGAAAATAAATATCTTAGAGTGAAAGATGTTGCTTACTTGCTTTATATCTGTGTTTGAACTACAAGGGGTACACGTATATTGTGCATACATTGTTAACAGGTCAAATATAAAGGAAGAGAAAAAATTATAATATTGAACCTAATGTCTCGTGTGAACTCTTGAACATATTAAATGTGATTAAATTTTACCTATGGTGTCATATGTACCTCATTGCTAAAATGATATTCATGCAGGCTGCTCAACATCGCATCGGAGTTGTATTAATTCTATAACAATTTTTGGATTTGTATGTAAAGGTCTCACTTGTATTAACATTTGTCATTATTTATATTCAAAAATTTCTTTGGTTTTAATTGTGTAGTTAATTTATTTAGTGTATTCTAAAGTTTCATTTAAAAATTTCTAATTTTCCCATTTTTTTTGTTTATCTTTCCAACAAAGTTCCTGATAGAAACAATATCATCTCTAATAAAAGCAATAATATCTTGTCTTGGAGCCATTTATATATTCTTGATTACTGACAAGTGAATTCTACTTGTCCAAAATCCAAGGAGAAATTGTCATGCAGATCCTTGATTGCAAGGGTTCCAATTAAGCTTATACAATAGGAAATCAAGTGGAAAGGAGAAATGAGAGAAATGAGATAATGACCTCAGCCAAATTGCATTCATGGATCATTGATTGCTACAAATGGCATGATCTAACCCTGTCTGGTTAGAGCACATGATATAATTTGTCCCTCAGACAACACATGGATTATGCCCCTAAGCACGTGGATCAACGAACATGTGCTACACGAGTGGCTAGGCATCTGCTAATTCATGTTTAGCACTTGATAACTCCTACGTTGGCACTCCATCTAATCCAGTCTCATCCACAAGTGCCAGGTCATCGTGCCTGTCAACACTTGGTTTACATTGCCTTGATCCTGAATATTCATACTTTCAGAGTTCTGCTCGCTTGGTCTAGAAAAGTCATGGATTAGATGAATTTGTTCACTGGTGTCATGGTTTTCACTTACCAGTTCGCCAAGAACTTCAACAATGATGATCTCAATGTTACCAAATTACACCAAGCACTAATGCCAGTGTGAATGGTGGGGGATGTGCTCCTTCATGGAATATATCCAGATGCATTTTTTTGTTTTTAACCATTTTTCTGTTTCTGTTTCTCAAGTTTTTTTCCCAAATGAAAAGCGTTCTATTAACATACCACGTGGTAAATCTCAGAGCCAAAATCGACAGCCAAGAGCCCCCACAGAGTGCACAAAGCTATTCATGATATCAAAGATGTGGACAATGATGGATCTTGTTTCAGCCCTAGAAGCCTTTTCGCTGTGCCACCAGACCAGAGCTCTATGATGCTGGATCCTTTGCAGTTCAGTGACGACAGTTCAGATCAGGATGTGCTACTTGATGTGCCTTCTTATGCATGCTTCCCTCAGGCTGAGCTCCTTGATTGCTATCTTTTGCAACGCACCCCATCCACAAATTCCAAGGCTGAGAATCGAGATGAAAGGAAAGAAGATTCTTTCTCGAACCATCCATCATCAACATTCAACAGCCAACAGCTGAGCAGCAGCAGCAGTGTAGTGCAACCACAACTCATCCTCCGGTGACATGCAATTCAGTAATGTTGATTTAGCTCTGATCAACTGTGGATTCAGCCAGCCACATCGATCCCTCTCACATGCATTGCACGCTTAGCTTGCTTATATCATAGATGGCTGAACTATGTGCTTGTCAAGTCCCCAGTATGCTTTTTGCAGTTCCCCAGGTTTTCCGTTTTTGCATAAGGGACCAAATGCTTCAGTGATCTGGTCATCCAACTCGCGCTTTCTAAATGGGTATGATGTTTTCTTGACCTTTTTCAATTTCTCAGTAGACTGACACTGGTTTCAGACTGGCATATTAGGGGATGAATGTGGCTGGGTTTTGTATAGTAGGTTGACACAAGCTTGTTTTTGTATAGTTCCATAGTGCTCTAGAGCCAAGTGACTATGGCCGATGGGTTGGGAATTGAAAGTAGCATGTCATTTCCCGTCATGCATGTGAACATTCATGGAAGAGATGGTTGGTCAGACTAAGTGAATGGCCACCAGCTGCTGACCTGATTTTGTGT
>JAXCLR010000073.1:2813637-2832554 GCA_035584095.1 Annona squamosa
GTGTAGAAAAATGTGAAAAAATAATTAAAAAATAAAGTAATTATGGAGAGTGAAAAGTTTTAAATTGAAAAGTTTTAGTTGATATTTTTTTATGCTAAACAAACGCACCCATAATGTTAAATATAATAAATAAATTGAATTGTGCACAAATCATTAACATCTTAAAAATTGATGGAATTATATAAAGTGCTTTTATGTAACCGAATGTAAAGAGATAGTTCTTTATAGTTTATAATATTAATACGGTAGTTTTCATAAAAAGTGTCTAAACGAGAGTTCTTTGTAGCATGGAGATTTCAGGCAAAAATTGTAAAATAAAAAGATATGGGGAGCCATGAAAAAGAGCTCTTAAGGAAAAAGGTTGAAGGGTACGCGGATGTAGGAAAGCATGCCATGCTGGCCGCCAGAGTAGCGTCGGATGTACGTTCTAATAAATACTCCAAAGCTCCAAAACAGGCTTGTTCTAATAGTGATCGTTGAGACTCCGACCGGCGCCTTCTCTCACCATGCGCGGGAAGAAGAAAATCAGCCTCGACTTCCAAAGACAAGCTCGCCCCATCCAACGTCGCGGCGCCAATGCGGAAGGTCTTCTTCCGCCTTCTCTTTTCGTAGCAAATCCCGACCAGGACCTGATTCGCTTCCTGTTCTGCCATCTTCTCCCGTCCCAACGCTTCAATTCTGTGACTTTTTTCCCCATTTTTCTACCATTCTCTTCTCGCTTCTTTCTTCGGTTATTTGATTCTTTCTGTTTCAGTTAGTTTTTCTTTTTGTTGTTTCTGTTAATCTCGATCAAAGGACCGGTGTGTTCTGTCAATTTCGTCGACTTGGGAGGCATATGGCGGGATTCTTCCCTAAATTAAATCTAGGGTTTTTGCTTTATTTATCTTTTGTTGGTTGCAGGACTTCTGAAACCCTAGCCTCTTTGCACGTGCCTCGAAGGCAGAGAGATTCTGGTGATCTGTTTTAATTCTTTTCGAGTGAAGATCAGTTCTTGCTTTGTGTTGATGTTGGTGGAAAAATGGTGGAATCTGGAAATAATTCAAAGCCATCAAAAAAGGAATCGTTGTCCAATGGTCATGTGGCAAGAGGCTCTTGTTCACTGTCCGGACTGTCCGGTGAGGCTAGGTTGGAGCAGAATGGCAGCGTTGCTGCACCTGTGGATCCAGTGAAGCTTAAGCGACGTAGTGTTTCTGCTGTCCGGGACTTCCCACCTGGTTGCGGGCGGTTTGCTCCAAATATAGATGCAAGGCAGAAGGAAACTGTGGGGATTGACAGTGCTGGTGGTTCTTCAGTAGCTGGCGAGTCCAAATTTCTCAGCCATTCTGAGAACAAAAGTAAGGAATTGCTGAAGAGTTCAGATGGGGTGGCATTGCTCAACTCATCAAATGCTGTGTTACCTGAAGCTCAGGAAGTTTCTAAGACCAGTGCTGGAGGTTGTGTAGGAGCGGGCAGTTCTGAATCTCTACTGAAGAGATCCAATGGGGTGGCGTTGCCCAACTCATCAAAGGCTGTCTTACCTGAAGCTCTGGGAATTGCTAAGGTTCCAGACAAGATGAGAATGGCTGATGGTCAGGAGAATCTGAAATTTGAAAGATCAGAGCCGATTATGAATGTGAACCACGTGGAGAGGATGAAACCATTGAATTCAAGTCTGGTAGAATCAGCAGGCTGTCAGCTTGGGCAGATGGAAATGCCAGGTATTTCAGGTCAAGTAGAATCCTTGCAGCCACAAAAATCTTCTGGTGGGACGGGACCAAGTGATTTATTGAAGCCTCATGCTGTTATTAATGCCTTAGAAGAATGCGTATGCAAGAAATACCCTCCTCGAAGGAAAATCTCTGCAAATCGTGATTTTCCAACAGGCTGTGGGAGAAATGCCCTGCCCGTTGCAAAGGAAGTTGAGGTCAAAGGCTCTCAAGATTTTCCTCCTATCCGTGGTGGTAGCACTTTGGGCATCAAGGAGTATGGACACATGAAATCTAGTTCTCCCATTGGGGTAAAGAGTGTGGACAGTGAAAAAGCGCTTGGTCATGACAGTTCAGCAAATAGGATGGTCTGTGGGGAGGTTAATGGCAAAATTAAATTCAAGTCTCCATCCAGTAATGCTTTTGAGGATGAAACCCTAGAAATTAGCGAAGCGAATGTGCTCAAAGAAGTGGGCTCAAGGGAACATATTGGAGAAGCTGATATCAAGATTACTTCCGAGATAGCTTCTAGCAGTAAATGGAACGGAGATTGTTCAGAAGAATTGGCTCTTGATTTTGAGATTAGCAATACCAATGAAACAGCTTGCAACTCTAAATTAAAGGGGGAAGGTTGGAAAGATATAACCGGAGAAGCTAGGAACATAAGTACACATGAAACGGTGTTGAGCAGTAAAAATAAAGTGGCGGTCTCAAAAAAAAATAAGGAAGAAGTTCATGTTAAAGTTTCTCATGGATCAGAGTCTAGATCTAAATCAGAGGCCCAGAGAAAAGACAGCACTGAACATGTTCAAAATAAAGCTTCTTACAAGGCAGCTTCTGCAGACAAATTGAAGGGGATGGCTGCAAAAGAATTTAATGAAGAGCTTCAAGACACAGCAACCCGTGAGACTAAATTGCGTCAATTAGATTCATCTCCTCCTTCCACAAGTAGAAAGACTAACAGTGGAGTAAAGGTCCACAAAGAATTGGCGAAAGAAACCGAAGATAAGAGTTTCAAAAGCAACATTCTGGGAGGATCAGGAGAGGAAAGTACAGCAGGTAATGAACCTCAGCAAGAAGAGTACACTGACTTGAACTTCCCTACTGATAGGGTGATTGTGCTGGCCTTGAGTGCTGCACCCTATTGTCCATGGAGCAAAGGGAAACGTGCCAAGCAGATTCTAAGTGCCTCACCCCACTCTGGCTTAGGAGGAAATAAACCATCTCCAGTTTCCAGGAAAAATGAGGGTGGCATCTCTGTTTGGAAGTCTGGAAGTTTGGAAGGAAGAGTAATGAACAAGAAAGCTCCTGCAAGAGGAGGTGCTGCTTCTCAAAGAGATATAGCAAGCTCTGCATATGATGAAGATACTGTTTCCAATGGTGAAGAAAAAGACTATAAGAGCATCTCCATTGGTCAAGAAGTTAGTGTGAATGTGATTCCTTTTGGTCTACCAAGTTCGACTGATAAAGGTGCCCGGAATGAAGTGCGTCAGGCTCTTCGTCTTTTTCAAACTCTCTGTCGGAAGCTCTCACAAGAGGAGGAGAAAAAGCCCAAGCCCGAGGTTCCAAGGCAGATTGGAACAAGGGTTGATACAGCGGCTTACAAACTTCTCAAAGAGAGCAGTAAATTTGTAAACGCCGGAGAGAATATCTTGGGAAGTGTTCCTGGGGTTGAAGTTGGGGATGAGTTCTACTACAGAGTAGAACTAGCTATTATTGGCCTTCATCGTAACCTTCAGGGTGGTATTGACTACACGAAGAGAGAAGGAGTGATTGTGGCCACTAGCATTGTGGCCTCTGGTGATCAGGATGAGATGGATGGTTCTGACATTCTGTATTATGTTGGCCAGGGAGGAAATGCTGGTGGGAGAAATATGAAACCTGAACCCCAGAAGCTTGAGCGTGGAAACCTTGCTCTGAAGAACAGTATAGAATCCCAAACGCAGGTTAGGGTCATTCGTGGATTTAAAGAATCTAGATGCAATATTTCTTTGGGTGCCAGGCGGAAGGCAACTTCAACGTTTGTGTATGATGGTCTTTATTTAGTGGAGGAATATGAGCAGGTGGATGGAGGAAAAGGATTTTTGGTTTTTAAATTTCGGTTGAGAAGAATTCCTGGTCAGCCAGAGCTTCCTGTGAAAGAAGTCAGGCAGTCTAAAAAATTAAAAGAGAGGAAGGGTCTTTGTGTGATGGATATTTCTGAAGGGAAGGAAAAGATAGCCATTGGTGTGGTAAATACTATTGATCGTGAATTTCCGCCGCCTTTCAATTATATTACAAAGATGATTTATCCTTCATGGTACAACCCAAGTCCTCCAGAGGGCTGTGATTGTACAGACGGATGCTTAGATTCTATAAGATGCATATGTTCAGTTCGGAATGGAGGGGAGATTGCTTTCAATAGTGATGGGGCCATTGTAGAAGCAAAGCCCCTTGTTTATGAGTGCGGCCCGTCCTGCGCATGCCCTCTTTCTTGCCAAAACAGAGTCAGTCAGCACGGTATAACAATCCCACTAGAGATCTTCAAAACAGAATCCAGGGGTTGGGGAGTTAGAGCCTTATCATCTATTCCGTCTGGTTCATTTATATGTGAGTATGCAGGGGAGCTGCTTACAGAAACAGAAGCTGAAAATAGGACGGGTAATGATGAGTATCTTTTTGATATTGGACAAAACTACAGTGACCAATTGCTGATGGATGATGTCTCTAGTCTTTTATCCAAATCACTATCAGATGCTTTAGGTGAAGTCTCTGAAGAGGCAGGCTTCACCATTGATGCTGCTCGGTATGGCAATGTGGGAAGATTTATCAACCACAGCTGTTCTCCAAATCTTTATGCCCAGGATGTCCTTTATGACCATGGTAACAAGAGGATGCCTCATGTAATGTTCTTTGCAGCTGAGAATATTCGTCCCTTACAGGAATTAACATACCACTACAATTACACAATAGATCATGTTCGTGATTCCGATGGCAACATTAAGAGGAAAAATTGCTACTGTGGTTCACATGAGTGTACTGGTCGGCTTTATTGACTTTTCTGTTCCATCTGTTCGTTAGGCAGCGATCGCTGGAAGTTGGTAGATGGTACCCTATTTTAGAGCTGCTGCTGCTGCTGTTTCTTTTTCTTCTTCTTTTTTTGGGGTCTTCACTGATAGATGGGATGCTGCAGCTTCAAAACACTGCTTCTTCTTCTTTTTTTGGGGTCTTCACTAATAGATGGGATGCTGCAGCTTCAACTGTTTTGATATGAGCTAGTAGCTGATTCTGTCATCAAATTGCCTTTGCTTTCGGTCAGTGATCTGACCTACTATGAAGTCTTGCTCTGCTTCGTCAGTTCCGAATGCACCATCCTTTCCATCATTAGCGTTGATTATGCCCTGCATCATGACGCATCTTCAGTTTTGAATGTGCCATCCCTAGCGTCATTGACATGGATCCTGTCCTACACATTCCTTTTGTGCCATGATGCATTATAGATACTGTTGCATTGCCTACATTGTCTGTTAATTGAAATTTCCTCATTAGGCAATGGATGCATCTGAGTCCATTCTAAGCAGTCGCGATGGGCGTTTGTCTGTGGCATCTGGTTTTGAATAAGTATCGTGCATTATGCATCTAGAAGCATTGTATTGAGAGCTATATTTCAAAGTCGATTTCTTTCACCCACGCAGCCACAACTATGAGTGCAAATTAAGTAAGGTGTCTCGGCCCATTGCATATCATAAAATGTCTAGGGTAAGTTCTTATTTTTATGCCTTAGGTTCTAAGTAAAAAATATTCGATTTAATTAGAGCATGGTATGTTCTAAAGTTTGGGTACCTAGAATTAATCTGAATTATTAATATATGTCCAATATGTGTTTTACAAAATATATTATGTTAAAAGATATAAATATATTTTTAAATATATAAAAACTTTTTTAATTTATGTTTAATAAATGGGTAATTTGTATATATACCTACATAGTTTGACGCTAATTGCAGATATACCCACGTAGTTTTACGAATTGCATATTACCTCCATATAATTTTACAAAAATTGTGTATTACTCCCATGTTGTTACCTGCCATTAATATCTGACGTGATATTTTAAAAAATGATGAAAATGCCCTCATTGGAATGTATAATTTTATGGTGGTAATATGCAATTTTGGTGAAACTATATTGAGGTGATGTGCAATTTGTGAAATTACCAATGGGGTCATTTTTGTCATTTTCTAAAATATCATGTCAGATATTAACGGCAGGTAACGACATGGGGGTAATACGCAATTTTGGAGAAACTATGTGGGAGTAATATGCAATTCGTGAAACTACATAGGTATATATGCAGTTAGTGACTGTGTGAGTATATATGCAAATTACCCTTAATAAATTTATTTCAAAATTATGTTATTATTATCTTGATTATAGGTTTTTAAGTAATATTTATAATAAAATTATAGTTTTTAAATATAATATAAAACTATTTTAGGGTGTGTTTGGTAAGTTGTGAAAATTTTTTGATAAGTTATGGAAAAATTAGATAGATATGGATAATGATTAGAAGTAGAAGATAACTATATAAGAAAATATGTATAAATGATTGAAAAGTAGAGTAGTTGTATATGAAGATATGTTGAATGATTGAAAAGTAAGGTAGTTATGTGAAAAAATGTGTTTTTTTGGGAATTTGTCAAAAGCACCCTTAAAGAACCTATTGCAACCAAATCATAACCCCAAAAGATAAGGTACGGAAGACTTAAAATTGACTCATCCTAAAATAGGAAAAAATAAATAAAAAAATTTAAAATGGGATTGCGTGTAGGGTCGAACTTGAATTAAAGCTACAACTCCTCGAAATCATTATTATTTTTTTTATTGTTTTCAATCTTTTAACATTCAAATAGTGTTAACATGGGGGACCTAGGGATTTGGATAAAGAGTGTTCATGTGGAAGACCTTATGTGGATATTAAGTTGAGAAATTTTCAACTATACTCTGTGAATTTTGACTAGAATTACTCGTGTACCCATGCATTTTCAACAATTTATCACATACCTATATATTTTCCACAAAATTCTTCCCATATCGAAGCCACTAATAGGATTGCAACTGCTGTTATGCAAAGGATCAAATGACTAATTCAACTCTCGTACACCTCTCTTGAAATCAGCACAAACCTTCTCTCCTGCGCACCCTTGATCTCCATGAACACTAGCCAAATTGCAATCAAAACACCAACAAATATCTTCAGCAATTTTTATTTGCTATTTTTCAGAGGGATGCCAGAATTTGCGCTAGGTTTGTTGTCGTTGCAGCCATGTATGTTGGAATTGGCAAATGCTTCTCGAATTTGAGTGGTGCAGTGGTCACGTCCAACTTGTTGCAACTTCGTCGGTAATTGCAACAATCAGTGATATGCAGTGTGGCTGCCTTGGTACATTGCTATTAACAAACAGATTTGAAGATGTTGTTGAACAATGAAGTGGATTTTTATAGGTGGATTGACGTTGAAAATTTGCAAAGTGACACCTGGGTGTATTTGGCAATTAATAAAAAATGTCCAGTTAAAATTTTTCAATCTAAAACTTTTCATTCTCCACAACTATTATATTTTTTAATTATTTTTTTGTATTTTTCTATACAACTATTCTACTTTTGAATCATTTCTACACAATTATTTACATAATTAACCTATCTATGTTAACTTTATCCACTTTACTACTTATCATTACCCCTATCATATCACATCATTTGATAATTTTTACTCTAAAATTTTTTTTAATTATTTCTACACAATTATCTACATAACTAACCTATCTATTTTAACTTTATCCATTTTACTATTCATCATTACCCCTATCATATCACATCATTTAACAACTTTTACTTTAAAAAATTTTTCATCAAAAATTTTATCCATTACCAAACACACTCCTAATTTAAAGGGGCATGTCTTGGAATTGAATTTGGTGGAGACGCTTATGACGAAGATGCAGTTGCCACTGATTAGGGAGGTCGTTACTGTCGATGGATGCATTGGGTCTACTGTTTGATAGAGAGAAGGCAAAGAGTTTGCTGCAAGATCTCTGACTGTCATGGTGGCAGGCAGATGCCGATCAAAATAAGGATTAGATTCAGCCTGTGTTGTGGAAATCGTGGTTGCGAATGTTGGGTTTCTATCAGATTTCATGGTTGCAGAAATATGGGAAAGACGAGTGACGGAGGGGTGCTAGAAAATAATGGAGACGATTGATCTATTTGCTACTAGAAGGTTGCCAGAATTTCTTCATGTAGGCTGTTGGAGCTGAAAATTGATGCAGCAGCAATCAGCAAAAACAAGGAGTTATGTTTCGAACCCAGTCTTACACACCCGGACTTCATCCTTTTTTATTATTTTTTAAATTTTTTTTTCATGAAACTGTTAATATAAGTGTATTTAATATGTGTATCAATTTCTATTATTTTTAGATATTTTTTGGATTTTTAAAAATCAGTAGCATTATTAGTAATTTAAAATTGATAATCTAAGTGTATGTAAAATTACTAAAATGTCATTGATTTTTAAAATCCAAGAAAATATTTAAAAATATTCAAAAATGGTAAAAATTGATATATATGTTAAATACACTTAGATTAATAGTTGAGTAAAAATATTTTCAAAAAAAGTTAAAAAATTGGTGTATGCAGTTGTATGCAACTGCAACTTGTTATGTTTCCATTGAAATATGGAATGTAGAAAAATAGTGTAATTTTCGTATTGCTCGTAAAATGCAACTTATGGTTTTGTTTGCCGTTGAAGATTGGAGATAGTGATGGATAATTTTGGGATTTAAAAAAAAAAGATTTTTTTCAAATATATCCGCTATATTTGGCCATAATATAAAATATATCTACTATGTTTTCAAAATTCAAGATATACTTATTGCTTTTGTAGTTAATTTAAAAAACACTCATTCTATTAAAAACCGTTAGTTAGATTTTTGTAAATACCTAGAATACTGTTGTTTAAAATAATAAAAGATAAAATAAAATATAAAAAAATGAAATTATAACTCTTCAAATTTAAAGTCTATGTGCAATTAGGGCATTAGCGAATTATGACATTCAAAATTTCAATTATGTTTAAAATTTAATGTGTACATTAGTAATTTCATATGTTAACTAATGATGCTAAATTAGGATTAGGTGTTTTTAGGATTAATTGCAAATGTAGTAATTATATTTAGAATTTCGGAAACATAGTGGGTATATTTGGAATTAAAGTTAAATGTAATGAGTCTATTTAAGAAAATCCTTTTAAAAATAATAAAAGTAAAAATATTGGACGAACTAAGGGAGCTAACAGCCATGGGTACTGTAGAAATTTAATGAAAAACGTGTGAGCACACCAGGAGGTGGATTACGGAAAATGGATAGATATATTAGAAATTAAGGTGAAAATTTATAGGTATATTTGAAAAATATCCTATTATATTCTTAGTTGTATGAGCAGAAAGAGGAAAGAAATGTCTTGACGTAGCTTGTCATTTTAAAGGAAAGTGGATCGAAAGGTAACAGCTCACCCTACATGATGACAGGCACGCATGGAACGTAAATGTAAAGAGAGAGGAGCAACATGGCTACATGTCATCACAAGAGGGTTAGGAATGGTTTATGCTCTGTTATAATCCACTTCCATTTTAAATAACCGTATTAGAGCTAAACTTAAGTTTATTTTTTAGGATTTTTTCCAAATAGACTCATTATATTTTACTTTAATATCAAATATACTTATAATATTTTCAAAATTCTAAATATACATATTATGTTTGTATTCGATCCTACAAATATACATTTTGTGAGTTAACGTCGTTAGTGAATATGTAAAATTACTAATATGCTATTCGAATTTAGTACTAAATTAGAAAAATTAAATATCTTAATTCATTAATACCTTAATTTGACACGCACTTTAAATTTTGAGAACCATAATTTTATTTTTTTTTATTTTATCATTTATTATTTTATGATAAGGTATTTTGGGAGTTTATAAAAATTTAATTGAATATTTTTTACAAAATTGGTAATTTTTAAATTAAATACAAACATAGTAAGTATATTTGAAATTAAGGGTAAACGTAACGATATATCCTGAAAGAACTCTAACTATTATTCTTACGTCCTTCCGGGCCGAACATAATTGGGCTGGGACCTTTGAGTAGTCATATTGTGACCAAAAGTAGCTGGGCTTTTGGGCTGGCCCGCAACCTTCTTTGACCGGTGTTTGTCGCATCTGCCGTTAGTGGAGTAAACTGCGGATGTCCTGACGTGACATACGTGCTGTTAAGTGCACGTGTCTGCCCTGCCGGGTCGCCGCCTCCGCCGCCACCCGCACTCACGCCGCACTAACGCCTCAGAATTCGTCCGGATATTTCGAAAGCGCTGCTTGCACTTCTGTCGCCACGTGGCGCCTTAGCATTCCCCGCCGTTTCTTCTC
Source organism: Annona squamosa (assembly GCA_035584095.1). Taxonomy (NCBI): domain Eukaryota; kingdom Viridiplantae; phylum Streptophyta; class Magnoliopsida; order Magnoliales; family Annonaceae; genus Annona; species Annona squamosa. The sequence continues at coordinate 2,823,787 of JAXCLR010000073.1, forward strand.
TTTTCTACCCTCCACTTCCCCACCTCCCGCCGCTGCTCCGAAAAATTCCACGGAGTTCTCTCCGAAATCTAGGGCTCTGGCGAGATGATCTGTTCCGGTCGGATCCTCGCCCTTTCTACACCTCCAAAGCTTCCAATTCTGCGCGATTCTCCGAAATCAAATGATAGATTCCTACACGGAAGGCTAACGCCCAGCTCCTTGAGATGGCGATCGATGGCGACCGATCCCGACTCGTCTTCTTACGCAGCTTCGGTCGACGCCTCCACCGCTGGCGGTCCAAAGTCCGGGGGGTGAGTCTCGATTTGCTGTTCCGATTCGCCTTTTGAGCTTCTTTTCGGATTCTTTCTTATTTGAGAGTGGCGATGGAGTTTCCTATGTTTTGCAAGTCGCCCTTCTTCCATGGTTTCTCGTATTCGGTCGTGAAATAGAGTACTACGTCGGAGCTTGATCCGCTTTGTATCACTATCGTGAGGATCATTCATCGATTATCTTATGATACCGAAATTCGCCTATTTTCTGTACATGTTAGGCAATTGCTGAAGTATTCGGATGGTCTTTACAAGTACCATGAACACAAGTGCATTGGAACTGCTGATCTCTTTGGCCAAGCTTTTGATGATGCAACCCATCGCGTAATACACATTCAAAGTCACAGTCGTTCACGTTTGACCACTTGTGTTTTTTCATTATTTATCTTGAGATTGTTCATACTACTTGAAAATTTTCTGCGATTGTTTAATCTGTTTGATGTTATTGAGATATCTGTGCAAATGCAGCTTTTGCATCATCGAAGGACCAGAGGCAGTGCAAGACTTTGCCCAAATGGAGTTACAAGAGATCCAAGACAATATCCGTAGTCGCCGAAATAAAATCTTCCTGCATATGGAGGAGGTGAACTTCAATAGCCCTAGTGCACGTTAAAAAATATTTGAATTAAATGCTTTGGTTGCATGTACAGTAGTTATAATATTTCCATAGAATGATGCAGGTTACATTCTGTGACTTTTTGGGTGCCTTTGCTTCAATTCAAAACTTTTTAAACTAAAATTTTTTCATTTAAAACTTTTCACTCTTCACAACTATTTTATTTTTTAATTATTTCTTTACATCTTCTTATAGAACTATTCTACTTTTCAATCATTTCTACACAACTACCAATACAACTAACCTATCTATTTTAATTTTTTTTTCTCACCATCATTAACCCTATCATATCACATGATTTTCTTATATTTGAAAATTTTTTACACTAAAAACTTTTTATCCAAAAGTTTTATCACTTCTTAAATGCACCCTTTATAAAATGTAAGTCACATTTTTCTTGAACTCTGTGACTTGACTGTAGCTCAACATTTTTGACTGTAGCTCAAAATTTTTCTAGAACTAAGTGACTCCATAGAAGCTCAGTGAACTACAATTAGTGAGATGCACTCTAAGCCACTAGAAACTAGTTAAGTAAACTCCAGGAAGTCATAATCAGTGGTCAAAGCCGTTGATAGCACACTGATTATGAAGTCTTCAACTAATTGCACCTTGTTGTGAACTACTTGCAACTAGTTTTGCAAATTCCAGCAAACATCTTGTGTTATGTCAATGTCATTGCACCATCTTTCCATTTTACCTTAAAAAGGAACATCAAAATTCGTAACTGATTGACACTCAACTTGACCTACAGAACAAATGTACACAATTTCAACATATTCTGATCTCTATCCAGATCATTCTATCTCAATTTCCTTTTCGCGTATGCGGCCATCAGAGTTTTACTCTCTTTTTTTGCCTTTTTTTTAAAAAAAAAATAATAATTTTGATGCTATGTTTCTTGACTCTTGCTTCTGTGATGTCTTAGGTTCGTAGACTTAGAATACAACAGAGAATCAAAAATGCTGAACTCGGAATACTCAAAGAGCAGCAGGAGAATGAACTTCCTGATTTTCCATCTTTTATCCCTTTTTTGCCTCCTCTTGTAAGGCTTTTTACTGTCATTAACTACTTTTTTTAGCATGATATAGGTTTGTACTGTGGAAGGCACTTCCTTTGTTTCTTGCAATCAGCTATTTTTTTCCAAGCATCATCAAATGTGATTATTAAGTATTAACCAACAAATTGCATGCAGAACCCCGGAAATCTTAAGGCGTACTATGCCACGTGTTTCTCTCTCATTGTTGGAATAATCATTTTTGGTGGCCTTCTTGCTCCAACGGTAATTGCATCAGTATTTTTGAGACTAGGCTAAACCTTACTCTTCCTGGTGCATGTGATATATTTGTTGCAAACCTGTATGCCATTGCAAATAAAATCGGATGGACAACCTCTGTTGTGTTGGTAATTGGAAGATGGGGAGGAAAAGGTTTACTCTCTATATTTCCTCCCTTTTAATGCGAGTACCATCAATCTGCTCCATTTACCTTCAACAATCCTATATTTTCCCCCCACCATCAAATCTCAACCCCTTGCCACTTACATTATTGTTGGAAGAGTTCATGATGGCTAAAGAAAAGACACACACTGCAAGAAGATAACATGATTTTGCTTTTTCACCCTTTCAGCTTGAGCTTAAACTGGGATTGGGAGGCACTTCTTATGAGGATTTTATTCACAGCATGCATTTGCCTATGCAATTAAGGTATGTGGTTATTGTTCTTACTTTCTTCTATCAATGCTTTATTCTTTTCATTTACTATGTCATTCTTATACCTATGCATCTTTTATGTTGACAACTTGAGATTGGGATCTATTTCCCAGAAATAAGTTTCAAACCTGCTGTTCAAGGAAAATATATATGTTTCTTTCTGCTTGTCTGGTGCCCTCAGCTTCTTACAGCCTCTGGTGCTATGTAGTCCAAAACTTCAGATAGCTTTTGGAAAGAAAAAACAATAAGGCTGATGTGGAAAGAAAGACTCAAAAAGTGCTAACTTCTATGTAAAAACCTTTATAGAAAAAAATTCATAATCTAATTAATTCAACCATATTTGCTGATAATGCTCTGGGACCAATCAGACTTACTCTATTAGGCTTGTTTCATGTAAAATTTCATGGGATCTTATGTTTCCAAATTATGTTATCATAAGTTACCAGTCAGGATTACAGTCATCAATCATCTAAGTCATATACCTGCCATCCAGGGTTGGCTACATGTCCTGCTTCCTTGTCATTTGGTACAGGCGTTCCCATCATATGCATATCCTTTGGATGGACACTAACACCCATAAATGATATACCTGCTATCCAAGGTTTGCTTTACCTGTTTTGTTTGCTAGTTATTTTGGTACAGGTGTTCCCATTGTATGCATCCTCATGGCATCTACACCAACAGTTGCATTTAGGGTTTCCAACCCACGTTAGTATTGCTGATTCCAATTGGCATGAATTGGAATTCTGCTTTTTTATTTAGCTTTCCTCTCATCTTACCATTAATGAGCAAACTGCTGGTTCTGCTGTCACAGGACATCTTTTAGTAGCATCTGCAAAAATGTTGATGAATGATTAGACCTTTTAACTAGCCTCATAAGTATTGCATCTTGGGTTGCACATATTCCAATAAAAAGTAACATGCCTTAAAGAATGAAATAGTCTACTGACAGCTTCTATCTTGCTATGTACAGCCAGGTTGATCCAATTGTAGCATCATTTTCAGGAGGAGCTGTTGGTGTAATTTCTGCTTTGATGGTTGTTGAAATCAACAACGTCAAGCAGCAGGAAGATAAGCGCTGCAAATACTGTCTTGGAACTGGTACTCTGCATAACATTTCCTCATCAGTAGAGATCACCAGTATTTGAGCCATTTTTTCCTTCAATGTTTCAAACATGCTAGTACCACTGCAGACAATTTCAACCTAGAGAATCCATGTTAACAGCATCCAAGAAGACTTTTAACCCATGTTTTTTTAACAATTGTCTCTTCCAGCAACCTTGCATTTTGCTTTCACTGGGCTCCAGTGACTTTTTAGCTTTCAGTGAGCTGTGAGCTCTTCTGTAGATTTCAATACTTTAGGTACTGTTTAGGATCCATCTATCAAAAAGGGAAATTTTCTGCTTTTATCAGAAAAGGATTTTTCAGCTTTCACCGATTCTTTCCCAAGGATTGCGAGTTCAAAAAAGCAGGGCAGGGACAAATTTTTATCTTGTCTTACTGTTGATCTTTGCTGTTCAAGTAATGAGCATAGCTGCTAATCTTTTTTATCATGTGGACGTAGGATATCTTGCTTGTGCACGCTGCTCAAGCACAGGGTCACTTGTTTTGGCAGAGCCAGTGGCTACAGTGAATGGTGGTGATCAGCCACTTTCTGCCCCTAGAACTGAGAGATGCTCGAACTGTTCAGGAGCAGGAAAGGTACATATCCATATGCAATCTTGTTATCCTTGGCTGCTTCTCCTCAATAAGCACTCAATTATATTCCGTCCTATTCGTCAACTGTTGATGGAGTCTAACAATTTAAAAAAAAAAAAAACAATTTTTTTGGAAAAAGAGAAACTGTTGATGGAATCTGCCTGATTTTATGCATGTTCAGAAAGCCTTCATGCCAGTGCATCATCTGAATGCTTTGAACATGCATTGATAAAATATTGGGAATCCTTGATTCCTCAGAATTACGTGAAAGAAGGGCCCATGTAGACTGTCGATTGTGTCGAAGTAGGAATGATCTGCAATATGCCATATCCATATCTCCTTCATGAGCTCCAATGCTCTGCTATTAGTTTTTAATCCGTAATCATTGGCCTGGCAAGGTACCTTATAATGATTGGACAAATTGAAGTAGACAGATATTAAAAAATGTTGCAGCATCACAAGCAACAGACCTGCATCAGACACAGTAGAAGGTGCCATACTCAATCAATGAAAATGCATTTAAACTTAGAACTTAACTGCAGATAGTCCAGAGGAGAATGAGAAAAGACAAAAGATATGATTTTTACGTTGTTTATTCCAAGTCATTTTATATGATTGTTGGCCAACAAATTGATGACTTTATTGGCGTCATATTGCTTGATGCAGGTGATGTGTCCGACGTGCCTCTGCACAGGTATGGCGATGGCTAGTGAGCACGACCCAAGGATTGACCCCTTCGATTAAACTTGCTGTCCATTTTGCCCCATAAAATTTGCTGAAATGCCCTTTTTCCTTTTATCTTCCAGCTGCTTGTAAACCAAGCCTTCATGTAAATATATGTATGTTGTAACTTGTAACTGTTGTTAAGTGTCTTGAAAATGAGTCACTCTTCGAAATCTAAGAACAGTGAAATGAAGAAGACCAAACTAGCAAATTGCTATTTGGGTTACTTGAAAATGTATAATAGAGAGAATTTTCCTTGTCCGATTACTTGAAATTATGAAGTTGTATGTCTTTGAGCTTCAGAGGCTTTTCGTTTGGAAAAGGTTGCACGACGATTCTGTAAGGGAGTTGCTCTGTTATGGGCTCATGGTGGGGTTATACTCATGTAGCACCTTCCGTAGGCGGCAGGTGCTAGGTTGGTTTATTTTAGCTAATTTAAAATAAAATAAAATAAAAAATGCTAAAAGTATGCTGTTGGAATTTATATATCATTGTTGCAATAATATAAAAACTAAAGCATTAAAATGAAAATAATAACATAAAATAAAGTGGAATTGCTACTAATCTTTTTGGGAAGATTGGAACCCAAATATTATGTTGATAAAGTATTGGTATTACATAAACAGAGATTCGGGTTACAGGTAAATTATATATTTATGACATAATAAAAATAAAGTGGCATGTTTAGAAGGGATGGCTGGGATAGTAACAGCAGGATGCTGGGGCTTTGGATTTTTTGATGGCTGGAACAGTGGCAATGGATTTTCTATTTTTGGGAGTTTGAGTGGAAAGAGAATGAGACAGCTGAGACGTCGGATTTTCGGACGGATGGAATAGGTGAGGACTTAGTTTTTATTTGGTGGTGGAGGCAGCAGGTTTTTTTACGTTTGAGAAGGATAGAGGCGGCGGCGGCTAGAGAATGGAGGCAAGTGGGCTTTGGAGAAAGAAGGAAACTGGAGAAAGGCGAGCTCAGCAGGCTAGCGGGACAGAGCCTTCTCTCCATGCTCCGGTCTTAGTTGGAGCTCATTGTCTGTTCGATGCCTCCATTTATAGGCGTTTTGGGCTAGCTGGTGGCTGACGTGGTATCGTTTCATTGGCTGAGTGCGTATGGGTTCTGGCATGCTTCGGACACTTGAGCGTGTTCCTTGTTTCGGCTCCTATAAGGGAACCGGGTAAAAGCCATTTTCCACACCTGCAGCTACGTTGTTTGATGGCCAAGTAATCATGCTAGCTGGATTGTGTTGGCACCGGGCAGGCTGGTTACTGGCTTACTGCTGCTTCTTTACTTCATTTAATTTTCTTGCTCACCCAATAATACACTACGACGGTGGAACTCGTTGAAGCTATGGGCGGATAGCGTCATGGTGGTCGGTGACGGAAGAGCTGTTACGGATGTCGGGTGTGAAGAGGATGACGGCTCGTGGTCGGATCTGAACTCGGTTGGCTTCGTATGGGGATGGGGGAGGCTAATTGCAAATGGGTTGCGGCAGAGATACAACAGGGCAGTGGTCACTTTCTTCTTCTATGCTGTTTAACCATGGCAGAGTAGAGGTAGGCGGATCCCCCGGCGTGGAGAGATGGGCGTACAGAAGCAGCATGCTTAGTTGATGGTGCATAGCAGCAACGGCGTGAGGTTGAACGGGGAGGTTGAAAGAAAAATAGAATCACGGCAGCAGGTTGTGATTCGTCTCTGCCGGAGAAGATGAAGGGGCTTTAAGATTCTTTGCCAAAATTCCTACAGGATTCGATGGATTCGTGCCTGGCAATCTGGCTGACGGAGACTAAAAAGGCTTGGGGATTTTTCACCGAACTCCTTGGTGGAAGAAGTCGTGGGGATTCGGGGAAGATGAGATCCAGTTTCAGTGCTCCGGCGGTCCGCACAGATCTGTACACATGTGGCCCATGTGAAGACAATCTCAGCCGTTACTCTTCATATCTTGATGATCCAATAATTTTTTAATAATCCCATAAGTATAAATCTGACTTGATGCTGTATCTTTAATTGCAAGTTAATCCAAATCACGCATATGGTCTTCAAATAGCTTCCTTTCTTGCAACAGGTCCAAAGTTAATTTATATGGCCTGAAATGGTTTTAAAAATGGGGTGTCTAAAACTCACCCGTGAAGGTTTTCTCCGTGGCTCATTAAGAGCGATGAAGGCACATATTCATTTGCGAATTTTAAAATTATTCTAACAAAAGAGTCGGGGGTTTTACGAACAGTGAAATTTTAAATATGCGTACTGTGTTAGGTGGCATGAATTTTGTCTGGTAAAATCTTCAATTAAGTGTGTGTTTGAGAATGAACAAAACTTTTTGTGAAAAGTTTTAAAGAATAAAAATTGTCAAATGATGTGATATGATAAGGGTAATGATAAGGAGTAAAGAGGATAAAGTTAAAATAGATAGGTTAGTTACATAGGTAATTGTGTAAAAATGATTAAAAGGTAGGGTGGTTTGTATAGGAAGATGTAAAAAAATAATTAAAAAATAGAAGAATTGTAGAGAATGAAAAGTTTTAGATTGAAAAGTTTTAAGTGAAAACTTTTCATTGTTGCCAAACACACCCTAAGTGTAGATGTTTTGAGGAAGGCTTTCTGCTTGACGCGGTGATTGCTGATCTTAACAGTTGCAGAGGTCTTCACTAACTGATTTTTCTTCTTTTTGATTATCGTCTTCAGCTTGCTTACGAAAGGAATGCATGTGGTGGGATCATTCTCTCTAGAAAAGGAACACATCAAACATTGAAAGTAGATTTTTAAAGCGAGCACAAGACACTGATTACTAATTCATCACTGATAACAAACCACACTACAAATTATTTGTTATTCTGCTAAGGATAAAGGGCAGAGCGAGAGAAGCTATTATTTTAAGTATTTATAAACAAGAATAAGAGCTCTCTCTCTCTCTCTCTCTCTCTCTCTACAGCTGAATGGAAGCGTCATAAGATGCCCCTGCTTGCCAATCGCTTGGTATCACATTCCCTACTTGAACCCACTTCACTTCTCCCTCTCCACTGGCCTGGAAACGCAAGGAGAGGGCACCCGTGGGAGGGTTTGCCATATCCCACACTGCACCATACGCCCTTCGCATCCCCCTCCACTCCTGATAACTCTCCTGCAACCCAACATGCACACAGTAGTTTATGTCATTAACAACAGATGGTTTAGCTGTCAAATACTAGCCAAGAAATAGAGAACAGGATTGATATGAGATTGCGGCATCTTACCTCCCAAACGTCGACGGCGAGAATGTCTTTCATGCTGGATTGATACAAAACGACAATGGCCAGATAGTCTGGGAACTTGCTGTGTTCATGAACCTTGACCATGAGGTTCTTTCCGGGATATCGGCAGGGCACCCTAAGGAAAATGACATAACATGATGCACTTGTTAATCACGTTATTTTTTCGAATTTTTTTTTGGAGTTCCAATCGCGCTAGTTAGTAATAAGAGAAATGGAGGTGCATTTTAGCAAATTCTTTTTATTAAAAAAAAAAAAGAAGAAGGGAAAAGATTTATGGGAACATTTTTGAAAAATGGGAATATGATCAGATCAAAGAAAATAAAGATAAAATAAAATGTCAAATTATGGGTGTGTTTGTTTAGAGCAAAAAACTGTCAATTAAAACTTTTCAATCTCCATAATTACTCTATTTTTTAATTATTTTTTCACACTTTTTTATACAAACTACCCTACTTTTCAATCATTTCTA
>JAXCLR010000073.1:2841079-2866295 GCA_035584095.1 Annona squamosa
GGGGTTATCTAGAAACGGGATTTTATAAAAGTGGGACTGATATATATATATATATATATATATATATATATAGGCCTTTACTTCTATGGAACCCTTTTTTATATGTAACTTGTTCTATTTTTAATATCTTAATGCTTATGAACAATCCACTTCATTTAATATATTTAACATTATTTATATTATCACAGAACTTTCATTTGTCTAGTATCATTGTGCACGGGCCCTATTTATAATGTGTGAAATCAATATAATAAAATATTTTAATGTTAAATATCAAATTTTAAAACTCTATTTTCAAGATCTAAATCATCTCAAATATCATTATTATGTAAATAAATAATTCTATAAAATACTATTATATTTTAATGTTGATGTAAATAAATCTAAGAATTTTTTATAACTTACATTATAATATATATTTCAGCAAATGAGGCATTGTATATATTTGATTTATATGAAACTTACTCTCCTGACTACCAATAATGTTAAATATAATGAATGAAATAAATTTTTCATCAAACATATGTTAAAAACGAAAAGGGCTGTATGGAGCTGCTCCTATTAAACTAGTTACATAGAAATAGGAAAGAATATTTAATTCAACACTGGGAGTACAAAACGCTATCTTAACCCTCTTTTTTCATATGGCGTTGGTGGCAAGAGAATAGCAGAAGGGACAATTTTCTAGTCAATTTGTTGAAGCACCTAACACAAGTTTTAATTTGACGGAACTACATTAGACTTCTTTTGTTTGTGAATAATACTAATCTAGCTTTGAACAAATTGCCAGTTCTCACTGAAGAATTTTTCATAAGCTATTTTTTAAATAGAGTCAAGGCACCGGAGCATGAAGAGAATTGTCCCAACCAACATATGTGATTGGCTTTAAGTTGATGGAATCAAAATACGGCTCCGCCAAATACTCTTGGCTAGTTGTACTTGCAAGTCTTGCAACAAGAAACAAGCAAATAACAGCTCCAATTGGACAGTTAACATCAGTCGACCAAAAAGAAGGAAATTTAAAAGTATTATGTTATGAATGTGATGAGAAGTCAAAGAAAATGTTAAGTATTATGTTGACTGTGATAAGAAGCCCTATCCTAGACACCATTGTAAAACGCAACAGTGAAACTTACTGTTGAAGATTGGACAGATGAAGATAAAGATGATGCCAAGTTCACAAAACTATTGACAAACTGATTTGTCCAATACATTGCCAGCCTTGAGAACAAGGTTGTTTCCAATAGAAGGATGATGCCGTCTGTGAATCCCATATACATAGGGGATGTTTGGTAATGAGCCTAGCATGGTATTGTGGTTTCCACCACCCTCTCCACACAACTTTCCAAAAATAATTTGACGGCTTAGCTATTTGATAACCCTACTTTTTTTTTTCTTTACCCCTATATTCAATTATTTTTTCACACAAGTACCTTAATTATTCCAACTTTACCCATATCATATAGTATTACTCTTACATATTTCAAAATATTCACTTTGTCAATTTTGCACCATAATTACATTACAAACGTCTCTGTAGCCAATTTCAAGGAAACACTATTTCCCCTATTTTTATGCAATGGTTGTTAGATTAGTAGTGTGCTTATAGTCTAGTCCTAGTAGTAGTTAGCACTCACATATTTTCTCTATAAATTCATTGTCAATGTCCTACAAAAATTTATTGACTAAATTTACTCGGTAGTTTTCCAACTTGGAGGGTTGATCCCCTTCAAATCCAACTTCAAAAAGTAATTGACAGGATTAGGACCATATCATTCTTGTTGTTGGAACAAGAATCTCAAAGCAAACTTAAAGACTCATTATTTGCTCCTCCACACAAGTTTATGGAGTAGACATCCTCAGCGGCATTCTACTGCACGAATGGTGTGTTAGACCAACTGAAGTGGACTGTAGATGGTGTATTAGACCAATGGGAGTGGGGCACAAAATCAATATTTGACCAAGTAGAGTGGAGCACAAATGTTGTATTAAACCAACAGGAGTGGGGCGCATTTCATTTGACCAATAACTGAATTATCCAAACCATGTTCCCTTCCATCATGTACATTCATTTCCCAAGGCACAGACTGAATGTTGAGGATGAGACTGGTGGACAGAAGAAATTTTCACGATATATGAGCTACATATGGTTGGGAGCTGTCATAGTGCTTACCCAATTTCAAGATTGAAAGCCCGGTTCCACTGTTCCAGAGAATAATGAGAATAGATAAAACATAAAATAAAATTGAAACAGACTTGTGATGTTATACCTGTAGACAGGGTCAAGAATGACACCAGTAGCTGCAGCTATTTCTTTAACAATTTTAAGCTCTTCAGAAGTGTTCATTGCATAGCCAAGACCCTTAGCCTATGAAGATAACCAAATGTTAATCGAAAGCCTTACATAGGTAATGAAAGGATGGAAATGGAAGAAATGGAAAGAACGTTAAATGAATAAAATGCATCCTCCAAATTAGTTTATTTCACAACAAGTCTTTCATAGAGAAAGCAAGCAGCCAAATTATCTATGATTGAACAGGCACCCATCTCATTTTTGTTCCATCGATTTACAGTTAACTGATTCCTACCAAGTCCATCATGCTTTTGTTTGAAGGATTTCACAATAACAATTAATCAGTTAAAGGTATCAATTATCAATAGTAAATCATAATAAGTTTTCTACCAAGTCCATGCTTCCAAATCTATTTGGAAATCAAGAAAAAATGCAGAAAAGAGGAAAAAGTGAAATCTGAAGATGCAGAGGAAAAGGAATGATGTGAAAAAATAAGCAGTTATAAGTCAATAGGAATTTTTGCTAAAATGGTGCAAAATATTATTGGAAATATAGGTAAGACTAAAAATAAATACTGTTGTTAGGGTAGGTGGAGCAATTAAATATTACATCAAATAAAATTTAAAAATGAGAAAAATGGATTTCCTCTTAACCTTGTAACAAAATAAAAGGGCCAACCGTTAATCTTATCATTATCTGTTTAGTAACTCAAGGTTATCTCAATCAAAGGCTCTTGCTTGTTAGAGAAATCAATATTTTAATATACGATTTTATAATATTCTGATGCCCAAGTCATACACATGGATTGGATTCACATATCCTCAGAATGGGGCCTAAACATGTTAGTACTGCCAATACAACACTAAGTTATTCCCCAGTACATGGTATTTAGTCCTGGATGTATTTCGCAAGCGATGCAACTCCTAGAAGATTACACTGTTACCTTGATGGGCACCAATATTGATAAAGAATCCCCAAAAGTTTTCTGGACATGTACATTCAATCCTACATTAGCGAGACACAAATGACAAATAGCTGAAATTGAAAAGAAAAAAAATCATGAACCAATAGGCAATCCAAGGAAACAATGAAAAAACAAGCAAACAGCATATTTCCAGTTTAAACTTATAAAACTTTGATTTACTGGAGTGTCTCAATGGAACTCAAATTTCTGATCTCCATGTCCAGCCAAAGGCTGCCAAAAGCTTATTCTAAGGCCAAGGATTAAAAAAAATCTAGCTACTGTAGGAACTTAAGTACAAACTAAGCGAAGTACAGAATAACAATTGAACAATGATTATGAAATTGTGTGTCATGTAAGGAATTTGCTCACATCTTGAATGTTGACTAGATCTCGCGAGTTGAGACCAGATTGAAGACCATCAATGAAGCGTTGAACACAGTCATAGAAATAATCTGGATCATCAGAAATAGAGAATGCATGGACCTGTGGCATAGAGAACTTGTCAAAGGAGGCACTAGCTCAACAAATAAAGCCAAGGAATGAGAAAAAAAAAGAACTGACATACTTTTGCCTTCAACTTACTTAACCTTGATCCCAGTGCCAGACCAGCTATAGTCCCACCACTGCAAATTGCAGTTGCAGAATAGTGTTAAGTAACAACATGCTACAAAGTAATATTGTCGCCAGATAACAAGCAGAGGATAATAACTAAAAAAAAATTTCCGTATAGAAGATGATTTATCTACTAAGTTTTTAAACAGTTTCGCATGATGAGCAGAAGCAAAGAAGATTACAAATAAGGGGTATAAACTGTAAACACACAAATTAGATAACATGCTGCTTATTGGCAAAACGTAAAAACCTGACTACATGTAAAACAGACAAGATCCAGAAGGAGAATGCTTATCTTGATGGAGGTCTTCTCCCTAAACAAAAGCTTAGTGTGATCCTTTTCACTATGGTGGATGTAGAAGCAACAACTGCAGAAACACTTCTATCTCAGCTGGAGCCATGCCATAAGCCTATGTATTTGTTTTTATTGGCAGAACACCTCTCGGCAAGTGAAGCACCTAGCTTCCTGTCCTTTCCACTCCCATCCTTCTTTTATCTACAACCACTTTCAGCTATTGTTTTGATGTAAAGGAATACTGTTGGTATTTGAACCACATAAAAAACATGGTTATATATGCAATTTTACCAGCAAAGTGGATTAGCAAATAGCACATATGACCTCCTAACAAAACAAGCATGTATTAAAATGGGATACTGATGTTATGAACAATAGTTAACTAACTAAACCACCACTAATTTTTCCCATAATTTTGGAAGGCCCGTGGCTACTCATGTTAATTAACAATTACCATCACATAAGAATATAAACATATGGACTGCATAAGTTATTTTGAATGCAATACTTCATCATAGGCTGGGGAAGCCAAAGTCACATAACCAAAATAGAAAAGAAGGAACGTAACCATGATAAAGTCGTACAAAATTCCTCATGTAACTGGGACCTGCTTATATATGGAGAATGCCAAATACAGCATTTTACCATCAAGTTAGCATATATGGGGTCTTTGATAAGATTTATCAACCATGGGATAACATCTCATGGCTGAAACCCATAGCACTGCAAACCCCCTTCAATCAAACCATAGAACCAGGACTACAAGTCATATACTATTCGGGTGTTGTTGATTCAAAAATGGGGTAATTCATATCTAAGATATTTTCTGGCTGAAGAATAAGAACCACCATAAGTAAGATGACTGTTAGATAGATTCACTTAGAGAAGTACAACCTGCCACATGCAGCAACAATGTCATCAAATCGACTCGTGCCAGTCTCAAGTTGCTGCTCTATCTCCCTGACTGCTTCAATGTATCCCCTAGGGAAAATAAGCATAAAATGAGTTCAAAACAATTATAAAAAAGTTCCTTTTCAGCATCATGAAACGCAAGCATACCCTTTGGATGAACAACATATGAGTCTTCTCTAAATAATGTTAAGTAGAAAAGAAAAATGAAGCACTTCACCGTGTCTGTGAGAAGAAGAAGAATCTAAGCAATAAACACAGCCTCGGGCAAAACAAGAGACATCTAATCAAATAATGTTAAGTAGAAAAATATAAAGGACAAGAATCTAGCTAAATAAAATTAAGTAACAAAGTTAACAAAGAAGAATAAAAAAAACTTGTCCATGAGAAGAAACTACAATGAAGTCAAAGACACATGCAAAAGATACTAGTCGAATTGCACAGAATATATAAATTTGTTAACAAGAAATTTCAGGATATTCATGTCTCAAGGTTCATGGATGCCGACATTCAAAGCCAAAGGCAGGAATTGTATGCTGTATATGCTTTGTGACGAACAAGAAGAAATTCTATCCAATTTCACATAGCCCAAGTGGAAGGCCGAAAAACACTATATTTCATCATAGGGGACCCTGCGATAATTATCAAAATATGCATGGCAAAAAGAAAATAAATACACTTTTGGACGCAGAAGTATGTTGATACTTTCTGATGAATATACAAACACATTGCTCTCAAGGCTGTCATGGTAATTTTATGAAAAGATGTCTGTAACGCATTATAAATGGAAGATGGTCATGTTCAGCAGATTCAAAACCCAAAACAATCAACCAGTAGATGCCACCAATCCCAAATATTTATAAAACAGGACATGCTGACACCAGGAGACAACTGATAGCTGCTGATAAGATGATGCAACTCCTTGATGCAGATCTGACTTGATGCAGTACTGCGCATTCTTGACATCATAACACAAGGACCAGAAAAACATTATGCTAGCGTGCAGTTCATCCATATCAACTCAAGAAGTGTTTGTTCTGATATTTTCTCACACAAAGATACAAACCAGGAGACCAACAAATTCAGATATGGAGTCTAGCATTGAACTCTTCCTCCAGAGACAACCAGGCAACTCTCTCTACAGGAATCATTAGCCAGACAGCCACAACCGTTATAAGAGAATTACCATGGCAAGGACTTTAGACCCTTTAAAAACATGATCTACTTGAGCTCACAGGAGTACAGTACACCCTCACTGGAAGGTTTGAACTTCATATGAGCTGGCCAAGGTAAATTTTTGAAAGGAACAATTTAGTGTTTGCCTAGGAGACAGTAAGGAATTATGTTAATGGGAGAAGAACTGATGTCCAAGTGTATCAAGTTAAAATTAGGCAAATGAATAAAGATAAAATAACATGATGGCTCATATAGGTTGCCGAAAGAAAAAAAAGACTTCCTTGTAGAAAATATAGAGGTAACAATATATATGAGACATTGTCGTATTAGAGAAGAGAGAGAGAGAGAGCTGTTTTGATGCAGCGCCATTGCACCACAGTGGTACATTTGCCCAAAAATGGGTCCTACACATATTAGAATGCAATGAAACTTTATACAATCATTTATCCATATATAAATTTTATAGCAAATGGTTTACATGTTGAAAAAACCACTTTAAAATTGTTATTTACATCAAACTATTTTATTTCGTTGAATTTATACCATTTTCAGATGGGGCTCATAGACATATCCGATTGGGATAAAAATTGCTATGGTAATAGAATACATGATTTTAAATACAATGAGTGGAGTAGATTATGATTTGATGATTACGTGGGGCCCATTTCAGTGGTGCTGCACCTGAATATCCCTCATATATATATATATATATATATATATATAACAAAGAATATTTCATGATTTCATCTCATTATTTGCATCGACTGCCGTAAAATGTAAACATAAAACAGTCTTTCATAGGACTCCAAGAGAACTTATGGTGATAGACATCCTCTTTAGCTGAAACAATTCGAGGCATTTATAACTAAGAAGACGAACCTGCAGATGTTAATATGCTATTCACCACCCATTATTTTATTCACATAAATGAAGAGTAACCTTCCATCCTAATAATGTTGAAAACAACAGTTAGAACAAACCCTTTCCATGTTCACTCCAACCCCAACCCCCCAGGGACAGTCCATGACACTCTCCTCTCATTTTGCAGGATGAGAAAAGAAAAAACACTAAGCATGACAGGAAAAAAATGCCAAACTGCAACAAAACGTGGCTTGGGAATTAATGCAAAGATGTTAATATGATTGAGATCTTGCTAGAATCCAACCACTGTCTTGAAAGCAAGAGACAACTGTTAAGTATTAAGTAAAATCAAAATCTCATGTGGCTTAGTTACCTATTTTGTCATTAATTTTCTTCCCCTGAGGAGCCCTTTTGTATAAATTTCAGCAAACAAATAAAACCATAGACTTGCAATTGCGGATATAAGGAAGCATCTAGGGGTTGACACCTAAAAGAAAATCAATGTCAACAAATTAAGGCACCGCATAAGTACTCGAATTACAACATCACAAAGACGACTAGCATGTCTGAGAACTTCAAAAGGCTAGTCTTTTATAGATGTTATTTTCTTAAAGTAAATGTAAGTCTTCCTTAGGGGCTGACCTATTGCATATAGCTCCCGTCATGTATAGCAGTATTGTCGTGTCTGGGGAGATGCATCCATGTGTGGAACCTTACCTTTGTTTTTGCAAAGAGCATGTTTCCAGTGACTCAAACCCGTGACCAAAAAGGTAGCAACTCTTACTGTCCCACCAAGGCCTGCCCTCAATAAATGCAAGCCTTACTCACAATCTACAACTAAAGTAACAAATTGGAAGCACATACATAGGCTATGCAGAAGTACAAAGAAACCCAACAAAATTGAGTTCAAATGGAGAATCGTAAGTTGAAACCATATAAAGAAATAATTTTCAATCCTGTAGTAATGTAGTACTTTTACTAATTGGTTTCAGTAAAATGCAATAACACACCTGTGCGGATGCTAAAGCAAACAGTAAAGAATCTCCATGCTTCCAATGGCTCCCCCAGAGATGAAACTTATTCTTTGATTTTGCAGAATTATAAGCACACTGAAGCAAGTTTTAAAGCACAGCAACAAAACTAGTCAAATGAGACAGTCAAGATTCAGGAGATATGGTAACTTAGTCAACATAGTTCAAGAACTTGTCCATGTACCTGTGCCAGCCTAGCTGAAAGATACAGAGCAAAAGTGCGTCTTCGGCTTGAATCATCTAGAGCTAAAATGGATAGTCCTGCAACTGAACCTGCTAGCATTCTGCTCCATCATGCCCTTTAACTAAGTTATGAATATGGAAGAGGATGGCAATGCATCAATGCATCAATGCTACAAGAAAGAATAAATGAGCATTAGGGATGTGCCTGAACGTACGCATTCATAGGAGTTTCCTCCTTTTTAAGCTTCCTCAACAAACATCGAAGGGCATGGTATGATCCAGTGAAGCCACCAAACAGCAACCCAATACGACATGCTTCCTCTCTAACTATTAAATCTTTCTCAGACACAAGTTGCTGCAAATGGAGCAAAAGCATATGATATCAATACAAGAGTCCACGTGCTCTTATTAAGAGCAAGAATTGCCTTTAGGCCACATGATTTAATTACAGGCAATAATTGTCTTTCATAAGGTAGGAGAAGGAAATTCAGGCATATCATCACATCTAAACACACAGCAACAGAACTCTTTAGTCGTGAAAGAAACCCTCAAGGAGAAAACTGTCACCATTGCTTTCATGCCCTTAAATTTGGAACTACCAAAATTTGAAAAAAGATGAAGCCAATTAATATGGCTTACTTCTACCGGACTCGGCTGTGAGAATGCTGTAAGAATTCAAGAACATCTATCACGAGGCATGTAAGACAATAGCAATTATTTAAGAAATTTAACACATTTCCTTCTTATGGTGACTTGCTATCTTCTACTAAAGAAAAGAATAAAAATTACCGCAGAAATAAAACTAGAGAACCAGTTTTTAAATGCGTTCAAGTTATATCCTATCACAAAACTTTATCCTAGCCATCAGAGTATATACGCTACGAAACTGTTCTCTTTGAGCTGACTAGCCCAAAACCCTAGATCCAGGAAAAAAGTTTCAAACCATGTCGAATCCAGCCACCGTAATTTCGCAGGCCTCAAACTATTTGAAGTGCCTTGTCATGGTTGCATTGAAGAAACCATCTGAACTAAACCTTTACAACCAATTTTCCAGAAAATCAACCCCATGCTTCATTCGGAGATCGTTTCGGACGAACCAAACAACCCCACACGCCGATACAAACAAATGCAATCGCGCCGCAGTTATTCAAATTGGGTGTAGCAGTGCAAATTATGAACGTTTCGGCTTCAGGACTCGCAATCCAGTACAAATTGAAAAAGGACCAGATTGATTTCGAAATTCAAGGAACCTATGGAATGAAATAAGATGGAGCAACAGAGATAGAAAAGGAAATAAGAACAGAGCGGGAGAGATTAAGAGAGAAGAAAGACCTTGAGATCGAGGATTGAAGAGTACGAGTGGCGGCGGGCGAGCTTGAAGGCACGGAGGAGGATTCCGATGCCGACGCGGACGCCGTAGGAGAGGAGGAAGCTCTGGCAGAGGTTGCCAATAGCGTGGGCGACGCAGGACTCGTCGGCGTGCTCGCATGGCGGGTGGTGGCCGCGGGCATGGAGCTGCCGCCGCTGCTGCAGCTCCTCGATCGCCTCCCGCAGACGGTCCTCAGACTCCCGGATCCGGCGCCCCGCGGCGCCGTCGGAGCTATCATGCGTCAACGACGGAGACGAAGGGCCGGAGGCGGAGGGCGTGGCGTCGGCGCTGGAGAAAGGGAAAGGCATTGCAAAGACGAAAACAAGGGAGAACTAGAGCCTTCCCGCATGGAGCTTTAGAAGAAGAAGCAATGAAAGGCTGACGGACATCGAAGGCCAGATTTCAGGTACCATGAGTGCCTAACCATCATTGTATCAAACTACCATGCGTCCATGTAATTATTCCCTTTTCCATTTTTTTTTTAAATGTTCAATGGATTACGAATCTTTCTAATTTTGGATTAGGGTTGATAAGATATAAATAATAATAATTAAAATTTCATTTTTTCTATACAACTTAACTGTTACCTATCTTATTCTTTATTATTATCTTTATATTTCAGTTATTTTTTACATGTTGATATAATTATGTATTCAATTTATTCTTATTCTCTTTTATTCGTAATCAGTATTCCTATCATATGATATAGCCTTCTCACTTTTTAAAATTTTGTCTTCCGTTGATCTCATGCCCTTATTTTCTATTGTAATGTTTCAATTTATTTATTTTTAATTAGAGGAATGATTTTTTTTGGACAAAAATTAGAGGAATGATTCAATGCAAATATTAACAATGAATTGCAGTGTGATTGTTTCCCCAACTCGTATTTGTATTTTTTAGCATTGTGTGGGTTAAGTGTGCATATCTTATGTATAATTAAATTTTAATATTTTTTGAATTATGAAGGCAAAAGAGTATGTTTGTTTACAATGAAAATTTTTCAAACTAAAACTTTTTATTCTTTATAACTACTCTATTTTTAATTATTTTTTCATATTTTCATATACAATTACTCTAATTATTTCTACACAACTATCTATATAATTAACTTATCTATTTTAATTTTATTTTCTTTACTTTTCGTCATTATTTTGATTGTATTATATCATTTTCGCACATTTTAGAAATTTTTATATTCAGTTCTTGGTGTAAAAATCTTTAAATTTGTAAAAATAATATGATATAATAGGAGTAATGATGTGAAGTAAAAATGATAAGGTCAAAATAGAAAATTAATTTTATGCGTAGTTATATAAAATTATTGAAAAGTATAATAATTGTATATAAAAATATGAAAAATGATTAAAAAATAAGATAATAATAAAGAGTGACAAATTTTAAATTGAAAAGTTTTTATTTCCATTATAAACAAACATGTCTTAGAAATTTTTCATCCGAAAGTTTTATTACTTTCTAAATACACTTAAAACATTTAATTGTTTATAAATCTTAAATCTTACAAGAAAATATATGTGTAGGCTCATACATTATTTTCAAAAAAATAAAAAATCATTCAAATTTTTGCATTAAACTCAATGCAAACATATGTATTAAATCATCTCCTTTTTTTATTATTATTTCTATAAAAGCAGAATTGCGTTAAAAATTATAACATGAACAGTTTTTTACTTTGAATATTCATGACAACCTGAACCATTTAGTCGAAATAAATTTAAAATTTTTTAAAGTTCTTTTTGATCTTTTTATGATTTTATTATTTCTACTTTAATTTCTAATATTTTCTTTTAATCATGTGTTTGATATGTAAATATATAAAGTAAAATACTTAAAATTTTAAATTAAAAATTACTAAAAGAAGTTGCTATTTTGTAAAATAATCTAATCATTATATAATTTAAAAAAAAATTGAAACTAGAGACAAGAAGCTAACTTATTTATAAAATTGGAATTATAAATCTGCCATTAGTTTCATCAAACACAAATAAATGTTTTTCAAAGGGTAAGCACACGAGATCCCTATAAAAATCTACTATAGACTAATGTTTTTAGACGTCTTATTTTTAATTTAACATAAGTTGACGATTCTGCATTTCGAATTCAAAAGCTACATGAACGGTTTGGATTGGTGGATTATTATCACTTCAGTTGGGACGAGAATGTTGCGACGTATCCTCACCATACGTCGAGATGCACCGTGCACGCCAGTAGCTGGATGGGAAGCATGGAGCGGTGGGCGTTGGGTGTTCTGTACGGGAAGTTGAGTAATGGCGAAGATGCGACCGTGCTCTTTTGGAGTGTGCCAGTAAAATACACATTTCGAACAAATTGTTCTGCCGCGCGGCTCACGTGAGTCCTCGGACCATTTGAAGGACCCTCTGAAGGTAGAATAGCTCGAGTTTTGGTAAATAAATATCTGAAAAATTAATATATTTAGTTTATTTATTAAATATATTTAATAAATAAATATATAAAAATAAAAATTTATAATGAATAAACTTTTTAAAAGAAGCTAAATAGAGCATTTAATTAGCTCGGATTGACAGGACCGTTACTCGCTTGCATTTTGATAATAGTAAAATCAACCAAAAACTTCAAATTTTGAGTATATGTCCGTCAAGACTTCAACGGTTCTAAGATTTATCTATCTATTTTGATAAAACATTTCAACTTAAAAAAATAAATGAAAAAAGAAAATTTGAGTTTCAAATTTCAATTCGGCGATCGGAAGATTATTGCCCTCCATTTGTGTGGTTTTTTTTTTAATACTTTTGGCACTAACGTAAATCGTTTATATTCAGAAATTTTATATTTCTGTATTTTATATTTTATATTTTTTAAAATAGAAAAGACAAATATTTCATGTGCGCAGGAAACAATTGCCTTTTTCATTCAAAGAATATTTAAATTTTTAAAATATAAAATTGTAAATATAAACAGTACTTCATGCTTGAGCCGTCATATTGTTGATAAATATCGAAAAATAAAAATAAATAACTCTCATGAGTGTTAACATTAAAGTTTAGTGATTGGGAAAAACGAGCCCAGACAACAAAAATTCATCAAAAAATAGTTAGGAATGATCTAACAAAAATTTTATATGAAGGGGAAATTATTATTAGGGGTGTACGTGATATTTATAAATTTAGAAATCGAGCACATTTTAAAAACGTTTTTCAAAAATTTAGAATATTTACAATAATAACTAAAATGTAATCGTGATTAAAATCAAGTTGTTAATGGTAGTTAAGGTGATATATTAATTTTAACAAGAAAAAATATATCTTTAATACTCTTCTCTTTTTTGTTAATCCAAACGCACGTGGGTTGCCCTTCTACTTTTGATTGTTAACTTTGGTAAGAGGGTTAATAATAAAATTTTGAGGGTGGATGAAAAACAATGGTAAAATAAGGAAAAAAAAAAAATCAGATCCGAAGAATCAAAAAGGCAAGTCCGATACTTTCTTTTTTGATTGAGCAAGTCCAATACTTCAATAAAGGAGTGTGTTTCTAGATTTCTAGACTTTAACGCAAATAAAA
This sequence comes from Annona squamosa, assembly GCA_035584095.1. Taxonomy (NCBI): domain Eukaryota; kingdom Viridiplantae; phylum Streptophyta; class Magnoliopsida; order Magnoliales; family Annonaceae; genus Annona; species Annona squamosa. The sequence continues at coordinate 2,854,331 of JAXCLR010000073.1, forward strand.
CAAATTGGATTAATAAATGTAATTACAGCCAAGTACATTAGTTTGCAAACAGATCTGACTTTGATCTCTTATATTCAATAAACTGATAGAGCATTCATCGATTCATAATTAATAGTTGTTGGATAGAATTAAAATGTTAGTTAGAGGACAGGTTCCAAAGGTAGAATATAAATAGCATTGATGGCTCTAAATGTTGTTAGCCGGAAAGGAGGTACTCTCAACTAGAAAACTAACACCATTTAAAATACATTTTTATATAAATAAATAAGAATAATGACCTCTATCAAAAAAATAAGAATAATGATAAAAAATTACAATAATATTTCAAGAATAAATTAAGTTTGGTGAATGTTATATATAAAGTTAAAGGGGAAGTATGATATTAATGTTGCTGCATGAAATTTGTATTAGTTAATTCATTTTCAAACTTTTTTTAGGGTTAATTTCAAACATAAAAATTTATTTTTAGGTAACTTCGAATATAAAACAAAAAACCATCCTATTTTTTCTATTGTTGTCCCTATATTACAATCGTTTGTGATATCTTTTCAACTATTTTATCATATATTTTTATATAACCATCTTATTTATTTTTTATTCCACTTTACCTCAGCTGTATTCATTTTTTTCTCATTCCATTCCATTCCTCTCTATAATACTCTAAACCAACACACTCAAAATGAGATTTTTATTGTTTTAATTTTTGATAAAATTTATTAAATCTCGTCCTGAAAGGATCTCATCCATTATCTTTCCATAATCATATACAACTCAACGGATCAAATGCATCCATCAAAAAATTAAAAAAAAAAAAAACAGATCACATGCACTAATGATTTAATGTCTAACGAGGGGGGTACGTCGGAAGGAATTTGTAAGTATGGATGATTTAAGGGCAGTTTAGAGCATGTACGAGATGATAATTTAGCATGGAAATATATTGATAATGGGAAAAAATGTATTGAAATTAGAAAAAAATGTATCGGAAATGAAAAAAATATAATGATTTTTTATTTTTTAAAAAATAAAAAAATATTTTTGAAAAATGAAAGATTCATTCTACGTCATTCCATCTAACTATGAACAACCCCAGGGGACATCCTTCATAGTATTCTGCTCCCGCCCGTGAAATGGCCCGACACGATCTAACTCTTACCTACCGGTAATATTGGAGCCCGATCGCATGCGATCGGGTGCGCCCTCGTGTATACACTTATTTTTTTATTTTTTTTATAAAAATATTAATTTAAGTATATTTAATATATTTATAAATTTTTTTACTATTTTTAAAGTATTTTAGATATTTATTTTTTATTTTTGAAATCAGTGTTAAATTACCTAAAATGCCACTAATTTTCAAAAATCAAAAATAAAAATTTAAAATATTTCAAAAATAATAAAAATTTATACACATATTAAATATATATAGATTAACAATATTGTGAAAAAAATTTGAAAAAAATTTAAAAAAATATGTGTATGCGCGGGATCATGATCATGGGCGCATGAGATGCGCTCCACTAATATTATCCTTTGCCAATGAGCGGAACCCGAAAAGCACCGATAAACAAAAACAAAAACAAAAAAAACGAGTGGAAAACATCTGATTAATCTAACAACTTGCAAATTGGAAAGACAAACTGCAATCTTAGTAACACGTTGCTGTTGAATCCACTGCGATTGCGCTAGTTCCCTTTCTCTACCATCTAAAATATTTTTTCAGATGAATAATCCTCTAAATTATGATAACATTGCGACAAATTAGTAAATGAATCGAAGTGATTTTTTATACTCTAAATATGAATATAAATATTTTTAAGCCTATGACCTACATAATACTTTAAAGTGAATGATTTTGATATGGTAATAAAATGAATATTAAATTTTAGGGTAATCCCCAAATTGACGAACTTCGGCGGCGACACTGAAAAGGGTATCGATGTGGGATTGGTGTGTAGAGAGGTGCATGTAGCAGCGGACCACAGACAAGTACGCGCAATTGCAATTTGCAAGCCCATCCGAAATCCGAAGTCCAATCCATTCTTTCCTCTCCTTCCTCATCTCTTGTCAGTTGAGACTTCAGACCATTTCCTCATCAGCCCATGCACGCTAGCAGAATGTGATCTCTCTCTCTCTCTCTAACAATGTCTCTGTCTTTCTTCGGCCTCCCTCTCCCCAACACCCTCGTTGAAAGGCCCCATCTTCCGCACAACCCATGTCTCCTTTCCCCGTTCAGGAGCCGTCCGCTCCTCATTCTCCCAATGGCTGCCGCAGACAATGGGCCTGGAATGGTGGGCCCCTCTGCTCTGGAGGACAAAGCAGAGAGGAAGGATGGAGCTTCTCCTCCTCCTCCGGAAAAGCTAGAGAAGGGGGAGCAAGGCTCCCTCGGTTCGAATGGCACCGCAGCAGCTGCAGCGGAGCTGGCGGCGGCGACCATGAAGTTTAATGACACCAAGTGGGTTGGAGGGACTTGGGACTTGCAGCAATTCATGAAAGATGGCAAGACAGATTGGGATGCCGTCATCGATGCCGGTAATAGTTCCTGTTTGTGGATTTTCTCCTGGGACTCTCAATCTTGGCTCTTTGGGACTGGCTTTTGCATTCCCAGATTCATTTCTTCCCCCGATTTGGACACCTGCATGCATTCAAATCAATATTTTTTGGGGTTTCACCATTCCAGCTGCGCCATTTGATTTTAGTAGTAATTTGAAGTTCTTTTGGTTGGGAATTTGTTAATTTTGGAAGTCATCATGCTTGTCCGTCGAGGAGAACTTAGCAACATGAATCGAACAAAATTTTTACAGATGAAGGTGCCTGTTGCTTACGCTGTGCTATTCCTGTCTTACATTTGTGGGCAAGTGTTCTTGAATTGCTGCTTTGAATGACGAATGATTGGCATTACTGGGATTAATCAGTGCACTTAAATTGCAGTCAAGAAGCAATCCCTTTGAGTTGCTATGGAACTCTGGCGGGCCTTCTTTGGAGTGTAATACCTGCAAAATCCCTCTTTTGGTGGCTGATTGCTTGTTGGATAACTGTTAAAATTTCATTTTCTCTTGCCTTTGCTGCATGAGAACACGAAAAAGGAAGTGCATGGGCCTAAGAATTTTCAAATCTCTGTAATTGAAAGTAAAAGCTGCAAGGTGAGACGTTTTGCACTCTCATGATTCTTCTCCTTGTATTTGTGAAAAGCCAGAAAATGCGTGTGGATTCTAATGTGAACTGCAGGTGCAATGAAGCCTAATTACTTAATCCCATGCGAGTCTATAGCCTTCCTAGCATTGGCCTATTGCCATCCTGCTTTGCGGACATGATTTTCCTCATTGAAGGATGTTTTTTCTTTTCCTTGATTGATTTTCTGCAGGGCCCCGTTGTTTTGTTAAGTAAAACACATGATTCAACATTTGAGATCTGTTTTGACTTCTCATAACATTTTTCTTTCAGAGGTCAGGAGGAGGAAATGGCTGGAAGATAGACCTGAAACATCAAGTAATGATGACCCCGTAGTCTTTGACACTTCCATTATTCCATGGTGGGCATGGATGAAGAGATTCCATCTTCCTGAAGCCGAGAAACTAAATGGTTTGTGTCATTCTTCCTTTTTGTCTTTGGTCTAATTTGAGAGCTGGTGCCTGCTAAGAAATCCAATGTCTACGCATTGACACAGGACGGGCTGCAATGCTTGGGTTTTTCATGGCATATCTCGTGGATAGTTTGACTGGCGTGGGTTTGGTTGACCAAATGGGAAATTTTTTCTGCAAAACTCTCTTGTTTGTTGCTGTTGCTGGTGTGCTGTTGATTAGGAAGAATGAAGACATAGACACACTGAAGAAACTCTTGGAAGAAACAACTTTTTATGACAAGCAATGGCAAGCTACATGGCAGGATGATAAGCCTAGCAATTTGAAGAAAGATTAGAGGCTTGCGTTCTCTGATTCTCATGACTTAGCCCTTGACTTTGTCAGAAGTTCTCAGCTTTTAATGCCTTTCTTTCTGTAGTATATCGTAGTATTTATGTTACGCAGATCATAGTTTGATTTTGATACTTACCATTTTTCTCCTCCACCTCTGAAAATGTAATGAAGTATGAACAATTTTATGCTGAATGATGAGTTATGAAAAAATTTCAGGAAGAACAGTTCTATTTGATGGACAGCATTTGAAGTTTTGTGTTGGATTAAAGCATTCTATATTATTTAATACTTAGCGGGACCTGAATTTTAGGAACCCAGGTGTGGTCCTTCGTAAGAAACCATTCTCTTCAAAGCCGATGTCTATTTGTGTTTGCACCCCGTAAGAAAACGAAATGGTCATGGCTTCTCCTGCAATAGTTAGCAACAGTCCCGAACTTAGAAAACTGAAAATTAGAGTGCCTTAACTAGTTGCATTCGTTCTTCGGTTTTGTAATTTTATGCTTATGTCAAATAGGTGAAACAATAGCATCCGGATTGCCTGTTATGCCCCTGGAAACTTTGCCGGGCGCATATGCTATAGATTTGAAACCGTCTTTGGAATTGGGATGCTGTCACCAATGCCATCAAAATTTTGTAAGTAGGCTTATGTGGATCAAAGACCATTGTAAGGAGAAGTTCAACAACAAAATCATCCCAGCTCAATCCTGAGATTCATATAATGGCAACTTGGGTCTTGTCAGCATGGTTTGATCACCATGGTGCATGTGCACTCGGGGGGTTCAACTCCAATGGGCAGATCACCCTAAGCTCCTGTTACTATTTACATGTTTCAGTTGCATCAAATATCTTGATGCCCATTACTAACTACTCATACGTCTGAAAACTTTCCATGATTTCCTCTGCTCTCTAGTTCCCACAGCAATGTTTAAAATATTGTTCAAATGTCTATCACTCGCATTGTTTACAATTTGTTGATCTTGGCCTCTCCAAATACTGAATTTAACGTCCATGAACGTGCCGGTATTAGCGGGTCCAGTAGTTTTGGTCAGTTTTGACGTTTTCTAGCTTGTGATGTTACAGGGCCGCAATCTACACCTTTAGAAGGTCATTTGAGACTTTACGACAACTAGTTGATTCTTTGTAAATAACAAGAGATGCAAGAAACTCCACAATGACCCCATGAGGATATGTTGTCCCAAGAGGCGTAGCTTTCTAGTTCTTATTTGCGGTCCTGGTGGAGCCAAAATAGATCGGCAGGATTTGGCAATCATAAGTCCATCTTCGTAATCGTGCCCCTGAATACGGAACTTGACCAAAGCCATCTTCAGGTGCATGAACCATCTAGGTTTATACTCGTTGCTTTCTTCATCTCATAATGAACAGAAAAATCATCTCAGAAATGGGTCGCTGCCCAACTAGACAAAGTACTTTTGTGCATAGCCCTTGCTGTGTTTCGAAAGAGTTCATTTGATAAATGATAATATGCATTAGAAAGGTGCATTTGAAATGTTTCAATGGCGTTTCTAGAGAAATGTCATTAAAATAAGCTTTTTCCAATGGAAAAATAAGAATATGATGGAAAATACAAGTAATAATGAGGGGAAAAAAACTAGTCTGGTTAGAGGTAGTTATAACGTCACATAAGAGATAGGAGCCATTAATACACTCCTAAATGCAGTTCATATCTAAGTACACCTTAAATTATTCCATTTTCCCCTCTATTTTCCGTGTCATTTCAGTTTAAAGTAGTGAGGGGAGATTAAATGCTAAAACTAATTTCATATAGAGGGGAGGTTCCGTATTTATTCGCTTGGTTCCATTCAACTGGAATTGCAAGCAACAATTCCACCCTGTGAGAAACGGTACAAGATCAGTAACAATGGTAAGAAAAAGAATGCTTGATCATGCTTCCCAGCCCCTCAAAAGGGTAGCCCGTGCCACCCGATTCACGCCTAACGAGAATGCACCCATCCGAAGGCTGCAATCATGGGCTTTACACATTGCCTTGATGTTCATGAAAGCCTTTCTCATGTACCTTTGAAGTTCCTGGTTTACCTTCTCCTCCTCCCACATGAATCCCTGGATGTTCTGCAACGAGACATTCACCCTCTGTATAAGTTAACATTCACAGACTATTGAAAAAATAAGGATCCAACTATAGAACAAACTTCTTTGCTTCTTAAGTGCAACTGGTAAATACCTGAACCCACTCGAAGTAACTCACTGTCACGCCCCCAGCATTTGCATATATGTCAGGAAGTATAATGACTCCTTTTTTAGACAAAATCTGCAAGGCAAGTGCTTGATGTCAAAGTTCAGATTACCATTAACTTATGGAATCCTTTTCTATTGTAGTTGGCAAAGTCACCTCATCTGCTTCTGGATCAGTAGGATGATTTGCAGCTTCTATAATGTATTTGGCCTTCACATCACCAGCATTTTCCCTTAACAGGAGGAAAAAGAAAACAACATCACTAAATTTGAAGGACAACAACTGAGAAGCATCCATAAACACGATTGACAATTGCATGGTTGCATGAATAAACTGCGGTTAACACTAGATTAGTTGGAAAAAAGGGAAATTTTTGTAGAAAAGCATTGACAATTTGTCAAGATAGAAAGGAAATCAGAGTGCAGAGTCCTCAGACAAAATAAGGAAGTTTATAAAGAACTCAAAATTAAATACGAGCTATAATTTATACCAAAAAACCAAATTTCTTTGCAGTGTGAAAAAGTTGTGATGAAATCAAATGTGATGAGATTATTAAATTTCGATTATTACCAATTTATGCACCTGATAATGCCACAATGGTGCCAAATTGATAAAGAAAGACAATACAAAAATGTTTTGGATATGAACCTGTTGAGGACCTGATAATGCCCAAAAAATGGTGCAGAATTGACAAGAAAAGCGATACAAAATCTACCAGATATAAACCTGTCGAGGACCTGATAATGCCTCAAAATGGTGTGGAAGTTTTCTTTTTTTTAAAAAAAAAAAAACACACACACACACACACGTGCGCACGCACACACTAGAAATGAACTTGGCGCACGATTGACGATAAAAAGATACACAAAAACTACCAGATATGGACCTGTTTAGGACTCCACCTAAGGCACAGGGAATGAGAACATCACATTCATGTACAAGCAACTCATTTACATCCACGGCATCTCCTCCTTTGAAATCCTTTAGACTTCCTTTTTCAGTTTTGTGCTCAAGCAAAGCAGGAATGTCAAGGCCATTTGTGTTTTTAATTGCGCCTGTGACGTCACTCACTGCAACAACCTTGCCACCTTTCTCATGCAATAGACGGGCTGCCCACGAACCCACATTCCCAAAACCCTGAAATACGAGTGAATTTCACGGAATAACTACTAATTGTCTGCTCAAATGAGTTCTTAAAGTTGGTTCAACTGAAACATTGACTCACTTGGATGGCAAAGGTCATTTCTGGAATCGACTTCCCATATTCAGCCAACAAAGCTTCTGTTGCGAAAACAACCCCCCGCCCAGTTGCGGCATCTCTACCGAGAGATCCGCCAAGATCCTGCAATGACAAATGCCCTTTGATATCTTGTTTGAATTGCAACGTAGTTGAAATTTAGGAAGGGTGGTGGGCAGGGATTAAGTCATGGAGCAGATTATTTCCCACTCACTTTTCTCTTCAAAAGCTCAAAGAATGGTCCATCTGTTTCGAGTAATAATATTCAAAATGACAAAAATGTTCTTTTGCAAGAAACAGTTCAATTGCACCACATTTTCCCATTTACTACTGGAACTTACTATTGGCTTTCCTGTCACAATGGCTGGTGAATACCCATGAAACTTCGAATACTCATCCAAAATCCACGCCATTGTCTGTCCAAATCCAAGTATGGGAAGAAGAGATTAGGAACAAGAAATTTGGCAGTCTAAAGATAATGTGGTTTATATTAGTTTCATCTGAACTTGACAGGTACCTGAGAATTTGTCCCCATATCAGGGGCAGGAACATCCGTCTGGATTCCAATGAGATCATGGATCTTCTGTGTAAAGACTCGGGTAAGGCGTTCCAACTCGCTGAGGCTCAAATCCCTAGGAGAGCATCCAATGCCACCTTTAGCTCCACCGTATGGAATGTCTGCCACGGCTGTCTTCCAAGTCATTAGTTGAGCCAGAGCATTTACCTCATCAGGATCAACCTTGGGAAGCAATTACACAAAACATTTCAGTGCGAGAGATTTAAGCGTGTCATACAGCGCCAAAAGTCTACATCTGAACATGAGCAATGTCGATCACCAAATTTAAGAAGGAAATATAAATGTATAATTTCTTGCATAGTCAATAACAATCCAGATCCACCTCCTCCCCTTCCCATTCCATCTTTACTGCGAGAATCGAATCATGCAAGCTTCTCAACCTCTTGTGAAGTAATATAGTTTCTCCTAATTATGCACTTCGCAGTCAAAATGAGCCGAGCTCACAAACCAAACAACCCAAGTGCCCAACCATACAAATTGCAGACTGGTGGTATGATCCTTGAGGCAGTCAAAATAATTCCTTAAAGCAATCACACGAAGGGTAAGAGTACTACCGCTAAACTTATCTATTATCTGCTAAAATGCTGAATGCTAGTATCACCACCAATTTCAAACTAGTGAAAGATGTTTTCAGCTGGCAAGTGGTAGAATTGTGGTATTCGTTTATCAATAAGATATCACTGCACTACCAACTGAACTTTCTCAGCGTCAGATCATCAAAAGAAGACCAAGGTGATCTCCAGTGTCAAGGAACAAAAGAATAAAGATTACGCCGAAACCCACGTACCACATTCAATAAATAGATAAGGGCTAGTCAAGACAAGTTTTAACTTATTTATTTATTTATTCTTAAAAAAAATATTTCTCACATGCAAAGAATCCGATTCTTTTTTCAATTAACGGATCAAGCACTTAATTAGCACTTGGCAGTAAAAGATAATAACATAATAGGAGAAAAATCCAAACAAGTTCAAAAATTCCCAAATAGAATTTGACAAAAATCTTCATTAAAAAAGCACTCAAAAGAAATAATTATTAGAAAGAATAAAATTTTAAAAAAGGGAGAGGAAGAAAAAGAAGGAAAAATGAAACACCTCTGGATGATATCTGATCCCCCCTTTCATGGGCCCACGAGCATTGTCATGCTGGACTCTGAACCCCACATAAGAAACCAGCGTGCCGTCGTCTTTAGGAATCGTGCATTCAACCTGCGTAATCAGCACAGATATGTAAAGAAAATATCTCCAGAGACATATGGGACGACCCCAAGAATTGGAAAGCCAAGAAAACACTACTTTGATTTCTCGAAAAGGGATCAAAAGGCTCTTTTCGAGCTTGGAATCCAGACCGAGAAGGCGAGCTGCGTGGCCAAAATTACGGCTGGTAGCGACAAGAGCGTTCATAGCTCTGCAAATTTCAGAGGATTGAAGGCAACGGAAAATGCCAAATCCGAAAAACAAGCCAAAAAAACGGATCCGAACGTGAGTGTGAGAGCAAGAAGAGCTGGTTGAAGACGAAATGCAGATCTTCGCTTCTCTTTAAGAAATAAAGAGTAAGAATCTCGAACTAACTAACGGCTGCGACTGGAATTCCAATTTCCACCAGCTCTCCTCGCACTTCACTTCCTGTTAATAGAAATAAGGAGGCCCGCCATATTTTTATTTATACGTGACTTTTATCTAAATCTTCTTTCTTATAAAAATCGATAATTTCTAAAATTCATTTCATATTTTATTTTATTTTTAAAAATATTATTTTTGAAAATAAAAAATATTATTTTTAAAAACCAAAATAAACTGCGAAATAAATTTTAAAAATATTAGAATTCGGTAAAAAATCTCAATGAGCTCACATATGTGTTAAAAAAAATCAAACTATAAAAAAGAATATCTTTCCTACTCATTTACAAATTGGTTGATTTAGGAGCAACCAAATGTTGTAACTAGCATTAAAAAATTAACGTTAATGATTGACGGTTGAACTTTAATCCACATAAAATTTCCATGGGAAGTGCTTAGATGGACTCACTTTCGACAACATTCATCAAAATTCAGTTGTTGGCTTCACCACTTGTGTACAAATATTTGTTATAAATCATTTCCCGCACATAAATCCCGAAATTTTGTTTTCTCAAACTATGTGATATGCAAAAACTTTAAAACCTATAAGATATCTCAATATGATGTTAAAATAATGAATATCTCGTCGTTTTGGAAAAAGGCTTTCCTAATCCGGTATTAATTTTGCAAGCGCGTGAATATCTAGCGGTCTTTCCTTTGCTCGGGGTAACCCGTAATTTCGAGGAATTGCTCGGACGATGCGCGTGTACGAAAGCATGCAAAGTCGCTATTTCGGAGGGGGCGGCCGCCGAGATTCTGGAGCATCGCGCGAATCGCACAGATGCCTCGTACTTTTGTACTTCTACCAGACACCACCGGACGGCTGAGTAAAACTTGGCTAAATGAGATGTAAATATGTAATTGGTGAAGAAAAAAATTTAAGCAAGGGTGAAAAGAGAAAAAAGGGAAAAAAATAGAATATTTTTAAAAGTATGAAAATAATGAGATAGGTAAAAGTAAAGTGAAATAAATATGATAATTCTGTGAAAAAATTATTTAAATACAAGGGTAAAATAAAGAGTAGTTAAAATAATTGGCCGGACTGCATAGGTAAAAATGCAACCCTCTTCTCCATTTTTTATTCCTCATTTTACAAAACTCGCTCATAGTTTATTAGAAATTTTAAAATACACTTTGGTGTTCTACAATAGGTTTAACCATAACATTTGTTCAATCCCTTCAAAGCAGTAAACTCATGTGAACTTGGCATAACCCAATTGGTGTTATGTCTAGGCATGTATGCTTGGGACATAGGGTTCAAACTGTGTGCTGTCATATCTTGGGTTTCAAACCTTATGATATAATTAAAAAAATAGAATGATTGTGAGTCAACCTAATGACTTTGCACCCCTAATTGTCCTATTATTATTTCAGGAATATACATATTGATATATTTTAAGCTAAAATATAATATTCATTTTTAATATTAATATTTTATTTTTCATAAATATATTTTTCTAAGTGTATTTAATTTATATACAAAGTTTATCATTTTATAATACTTTTACTTATTTGTTTTTATCTTGAAAATAGATTCTTAAAATGGTAAAAATGACTTAAAAGTTCCCTAAAATTGATGATTTTAAAAATAAAAATAAAAATGTAAAAATATTGTAAAATGAAAAAACTTAATATGCGTATTAAATATACTTAAAAAATATGTTCATGACAAAACTTAAAAAATAAAAAGTAAAATAAATTAATAATGTATTTTAGCTTAATATACACTATGATGTATAAAATCTGATTTTAAAAAAATGAAAAATTATAAATTATAAATTTGCCTATATAGTAAAAACTAACATTTATCTCCGGGATTTTAAATTATGATCAACATATGTAGCAAATCAACCAAGACTGGTGTAGGCATATTTTGAATTCAGAAATGTAGGATATATTTATAATTTGGGTCCATACCATACGGCCTCTCGTGAATCGGGCCATTAAGGGGCCAATTGAAAATTTTTCTTATAATAAATGTGTAGACCTTGCCAAGATCTTGCCTGCATTCAAATTTTAGCACCTTTTAGAATTCGTCTGGTATTTTTTTCTTGAAAATTTAAAAATCAGAGAAATAGACACGGATGCATGTGCATGTATTAGTTGATTTTCAAAATTTTAAATTCTGTCAAGTTTCATACAGGACAAACTCTGTAGACACAGTTACAATACTCGGAACTAACAGATGCGGTTGCAATATTGTCAAACTATGAGAGCATATTTCAGAAAATATTGATAGTGTGGCCCAATGTTGTCAGAACCGAACCGGTGATTGAACCGGTAAAGGAACTGGTCTGGTTCGAACCGGTTCGACCGGCTAGTCAAACCGGTTCGAACCGATTACGTCAACATGACATATTTATGATATCATAAATATAATTTTTTAAATTTTAAATAAATATATTG